>VXAC01006738.1:0-58254 GCA_013399225.1 Rhipidura dahli
ACTGTCCCCAGAAGTGTTTAAAAAAGGCTGGATGTGACACTCAGAGCCATGGTTTAATTGATAAGGAGGTGTTAGGTCAGAGGTTTGAGTTGATG
The DNA here is from genome assembly GCA_013399225.1 of Rhipidura dahli. Lineage (NCBI taxonomy): Eukaryota > Metazoa > Chordata > Aves > Passeriformes > Rhipiduridae > Rhipidura > Rhipidura dahli. The sequence goes on from VXAC01006738.1 coordinate 96, forward strand.
ATCTCCAATGTCTTTTCCAAAATAGTTCATTATGTGATTCTGTGATCATAAAATACAAGATGTGAAATGTTTCTCTTCTATTTTGTGGATTGGCCATCATCTCAGTTTGTGAGATCACGGTGCTTGGCTTTTTACTTGGAGTGTGAGAGCACAGGTGACCATGCTCTGCTGCAAGGGCGGCCTGCAGGCATGTCAGGTGAGAACAGCATTTCCTATCCCTCTCAGAATTTGACCCTGAATCTCATCTTATTCATAATGAAGCAGGGGACTAAACAATGATAGAGTAGTTTCCTTCCCTTTTTTTTTTTTTTTTTAAAGGAGAAAATAAGCGTATATTTCTACTTGTCAGAGATGTGGGTAAAGCTGGAAAATGCAATATAAGTGCTGCTCTAAATGTCAAACCCCCCCCTCCCCCCAAACCAACAACCAAAAAACAGCAGCTAAGAAGAGTTCAAGATTTATTTTTATCTCTCAGTGTTTTTTCTAGCTAATTTTATTATTCTTCTGGGTCCTGCCATTTATAAACATCTGGCATCAGCATCAGTCACAACACTGTGATACCATTCATCCCTTACGAGCTCCTGTGAAGATACTCATGTCAGGGTGGAAAGTGAGGCAGCCCTGTTCACATTAAGCTTCTGTCTCTGCTCACATTAAGCTTCTGTCTCTGCTCACACGTTTTGGGGTACCAGGTGAGGAGAGATGTGTCAGGAAGAATGATGTAGAAGGAATCTTGAGTCCCTGGCTTCTTCTCTCCTGCCTTGAAGCATTATTGATTCTGTGTCTTTGCACAGTGCAAAGGTTCCTGCCAGCCCCCTCAGTGGCATTTCTGATGGGTTTTCTTCCCAGTTTCCATGTTCAAGAGCTGATAGACAAGTACTTTGTGGGCTGATGGGCTGCACTTCCCACCGGGGTCTCACAGCTATGCCATCAGATTTGGTAAATTGTTGAAACAGATAAATGACGACATAGCTGGGACCACCTGTGATTCATTTGTCCTTTCTTCTGGCTACAGAAATCAAAGAAACAGCTGAAATAAGTCAATAAATAGTTGGAAACTGAAAATTAGGGAAATCATCTTCAATAGAGGTGAGACCTCTTACCATGTATTTTAAAAGTGTTCTGGGACACAGAAAGCCATCCCTCAGTGAAATCACTCATCCAGAGATGAGTGCCAGAATGGTCTGTTCTAAAATGAACTCTTGTTGGCCACATCAGGTTGAACCTGATACTCTTCTCAGAAATGAACGACCTCTTCTTTGCAACACAGTAAACATTAACAGGAATTTTTCTGTCACACTATTCCCTGGGTATTATTGTTTTAAAAGGAGAGCTTGCACAGGAGGAAATTTGGCCCCAGCACAGGCTATACAGTACATCTTCACAACAGGTCATTTGTGACTCTTTGGTACAGTGATTAAGCCAAGGAAATTCCATGGGGTAACTATTAATTTTTTCCATTTTATTGCACATTTTGGTGTAGATGTTAGGTGTCAGTGTCCACAGCAGCTGAAACTGGAGCTGGTTTCTGGTCTGAATACTGACCAAGGAAGTCCTGTCTGTGTAGTGTGGACCCCTGATTTGTTCTTTTGCAAGTAAGGTGTACCTAGCCAAGATCAGCAAAAATCCAATCAGACACCTCCCCATCCCAGAATAGTTGGGTTCACTAAACTATTAATGACTCATTAAGTCATTAAAAATGTAAAGTTTTCCTCTATCTTTGTTTTTGCATTTCCACACCTCTGTAGATGGTAAGTTTTCTGCCACACCAGGGACATCCAGAAATTAATTGCTTTAATGTGCAAGCAGAGAGTCAGACTGCTGCCTCATCACAGCTGTGGTTTCTCTGTAAGACTGCAGCTCTCTTAGGCTCTGCGTGACTCCTCAGTCTGATGGACTGCACATTGCTCCAGCACCATTGTTGTAGGGTTCTGACTTCCCTCCCAGTGAAACACAGAGCAATTTTTATGCCTGTGTAGAGACAACATTTATATCCAGATTCATTTAGCCTTGTCTTCTGCTCTCTGCTTGAGGAGTGTGCACTTACAGGTATGCATGTGCATTTAGACTGGCTGGGACTGTCTAGACTGAGGACTGGGCAGCTCTACCCTGTCTGCTTTTCACCTAACACGTGATACAACAATACAATATTTGGGCAATTTGGACTTCCAGTAGACTCTAGTCTCTCTCCTGGATCTGAAAATCCATGGCAAATGAGAACTCTCCCTCAGGCAGCCCATCAGGCTCGGGAGTGTGTGTATGCCATGGGGAGACACCAAAGTGCAACACTTTAAACCAAGGAATACACCCCTCTCTTGAACTGACTGTCGTGGAGATCTTATGTTTGTTCTTCTTTCCTTTTCTCCCTGGCTCTAAAAATAAGCCATGGAAACGTACACACAGTTTCTGTGCCCCATCCTGGCCCCTTTCCATTATGCCTGAGGGTTTGTGTGCATCTGGTTATTCACTGGAACAGCAACTCTGGATAATGAACACTGGCTTTTTATCTATATATCTATCTAAAAGCAAGCAACAGAACTGAAAAGCATTACATGGCTTTTGCTTCAACACACAAGCAGATCAAAAGGGCCAGTTATCCATACCACTTGCTTAAAAATTTCTTCTCATTTTCACTCATATTGTGAGTGCTCTCCTGCAGTGGAAAGCTCCAGACAGAACCATTTTTCCTAGCACTTCAGCAGTTCTCATTTCTGGGCAACAGTAGATAAACTGTAGTGAATACATAAGGGGACATTTTCCTTTTGTGGTTCTTTTGAGATTACTGTATAGTATTTTAGTATTTTCCCTACAGTACAACTCAGTTTTTGCTTAATCTCCTCATAGCTATATCCTTCTTTTTACAGGCAGGCATAAACTAGCAAGCTGTGGGGAAATATGTCCAGTTTCAAGCTGTCTGCAATCAGCATCTCATTTTGAGAGAAGATCAGGGTTTTGGAGACAAAAAATTATCTGTGATTCATCTTTGTGATTTTAATAGGCCAAAATTACACCCACAGATGAAAACCCTGTTAAGAACTACGGTGCTTGAGACTAGGATCTATATTTTGCACTGTGAGTTCCATTTTGACATTTAAAATATTTTTGCACTGGCTTATCTGAACAAGATAGTCCCTCGGACAAGTAAAATGATACAGATAATTTGGTTTAACTTTCACAAGAGGAGTTATTCATGTGTTTTCTCTGTTTCCTTGGATACTAGAGATTTCATGTCACAGTTCAGCCACACATACATTTTCTATTCCATTACAGCACCTGGAATGTGCATGAAAAATCCCCACAAATTGTTAAGACATGAACAAGACTGCAGGAGTTACCTCAAGCACCAACATCCTGGTCAGGGTCAGACAGAAGTGGACAGGGAAAGAGGAAAGCTCCTCATCTCCATAGGCTTCTCAATGGTGCTCTTGCTTTTCTAAGTCAGGACTTGCATGTGATTATCCTCTTCCCTTCCCCTTCTGAAGCTGAAATTGCTTTTGTTTTGGGAATGCATCTGATAAAGCTCAAAAGATAATGTATTAGATCATGTGCATAGTTTGGACTGAAAGCCAATCCAGTGCATTTTAAAACCAGTTTTCATAGGCCTTTGTACAATCCTAAGTGTGCAACCTCCACCTTCACAGCCACACTTAGGTGGACAGATTGATTTACTAATTTTACTAACCATTCCACAGACAAACACAAATTCTTTCTATTCAGTTATGAATATTTGCCTAGCAATTATGCATTTTGTAAGTCATAAATAGTTTCACAGAAATGGACAAATTACTGACTAGCTCCAAGGGCATTGATATAATTAACAGGAAAGCTGGTTTAAAGCTTATAAAATCTGACCAGAGAACTTTTAACAAGACTCCTTTAGTCTGGATAAAAGGGTAGGGAAGACCTAGAAAAACCTGGTGAGTCATTCTAATTTTACATGGTGGTTTCTTTGTGTTTATTAAACCTAGACAGACTTTTCCCATCAATGTATTGAGTTATTTTGAAAATCCAAATTTTTATCATTTATCCAGAAAAACCCCTTTTCTCATTTACAATGTCTTGGAGCAAGGAGTAATTTAAGTTAGTTTTCTTTTGTGAAGACCCACCTCTTGTGCTTGTTGGGAACTTCCTATGTTTATTTCAGTCAGTGTTCCTGAGGTATTGTGCTGGAAGAGCCCATGAAAAACAGCCACCTCCTTGAAATCACTCAATATTTTAGAGTGAATAAAGCTGGGGGTTTTTTGAGGGTTTTTTTCTGTACAGTGAGTACAGTTGGGTTCTGCCCCTTTCCAGTCTGAGGAGTCTTAAATTCTTCAAATTTTTATCATACAAAAGCTCTTCTCTATCTTCACAAATTTTGATTTTTTTTTCCTGGAACTTCTCAATTCTTTGACTTCTGAGCTCTTTCGAACAAAATAAAGCGTCCAAGATGTAGACATATCATAGCTAAATGTACAGCAGCATAATGGCTTTCACTGCTCAGTCCTTTGCCACTTTATGAACAACTCGCCTCTTCCCTCCATTTTCTGAATGTTGCTGAGAATCAATATTCCTTGCAGAGCGATCTGGCAGGTTTGGAGCCTCTTTGCAATGGCAACATCTGCCTCATTGTGAGAAAAAAAATCAGTATGAATCAAGTCGGTGTAGTGGGAGGCACTGGTAAAACTTCCTAGCTGGATTCCCTGGTGTGTCCTTGCCCATGATGTAGGAAGGTGGGCTGGGAGGGACCTACCACCCACTAGGGCAGGTCTTTTGTTTCCAAAAGGCATCAAGGGATATTAATAACCCAAGGCTTGTGTATTAGTAATATTCTGGAACTGCATTAGAAATCACATTTTAACTAGGCTTGCAAACTTTATTTTTATCAGCTACACCCCAGTAGAAGTCCCAAGAAGGATGATGGCCCCCGCTGCAAAAGAAGACTACAGGCTTATGGTTGGAGAGGGTTCCTGCATTGTGAAGCCTCTTTAAAGGCAGGATCATTAACTCCAATTCCCTCCCAGAAGGATGGCTTGCTTCATGACTAATGCTCAGCACAGTTAAGTGGCACAGCTAGAGTTCTTGGCAAAGCAACATATGGTGTTTTCAAGCGTCGTAGATGTTCCATTGCATATGTTTCCCACTCCGTTACCTCGCGACACTTCAGGGCACTGCTTGTCTCTGCTTATTGCTGTTGTGTTAGTCCTTTATAACTTTGTTTTCAAATGTTAATTAATTAGAGTATTGACAGCAGAAATTCATGATACAATGATAGATATACCCATAAATACACCTTTTTTGGGGTTGTAATTGAGACTCCAAACTATGCAAAATCTTTTTGATGGCAGACTCTGTCTCTGCTTTCCATCATATTGTGCACTCACTGGAGAGCTGGGGACTCTTTGTGCAAAGCACCGAGGCCTTGGTTTTATGCCAGCTAGAAACTCAATACGCTGTTTGACTGCCTGCCTGTGTTCTTTGGAACAACAGCATTTTCATTTGCACAAGTAGCCTTTACATAAATAAGCCTGGTTCAGAGGCAGGCAGAAAGATACATACTCACACAGAGCAATAAAGCCCAGGCACACCGAGCGGGACACAGAGTTAGTACACTGTGTTTATTCAGGGTTTATTCAGGGAAATCTCTGGAAATGCCATTGTGATGTTTTCTGCAGAGTCTAAAGAGAAAGTCCCAGAACAATCTTTCTGAGTCACCAGTTTCCATTGGCAAAAACCTGGTCTTAAATGAAATGATAGAGAGGCAAATAGTGATTAATCCAGGGAAGAGACAAAACCCAGCAGATTAATTAAACAATGATCAAATTCCAATGGAAAATGCCTCCCCCCAGAGCACTAAAAAGAAAAGGGAAAGTGGATTACTTACTAGTAAAACTCTGTCACAGCTTATTTTCTTACAAATATGCATCGCAACCAGTTCAATTAAAAGTGTTAGGATAGATGTAGGAGGTTAAAGGTGAAATTGCCTGCCTTGTTTTATCTCAAAATCTCATCTGAAAGCAGATCTAATTAGCGTAATTGTAGCTCTAAGATCTATGAACAGGTAGAGAATGTGGGTACCTCATGCCTGGAATTGTTCAAAGACAGGTTGGGTAGAACTTGGAGCAGCCTGGTCTAGTGGAAAGTGTCCCTGTCCATCACAGGTGGGTTGAAGAAGATGATCTTTAAGGTCTCTTCCAACCCAAAGCATTCTATGTTACTATGATAACTCGTTCACATCCACAGGACTGATGCTAGAGTGAAGCTGATTGCTCTGGAGAGGGTCTGTGGGGGGCAAACTGCACTAGCCTGGACTGCTGAGAATGGAGCAGCTTTCTTCACCAAAGGAGCCAGGTGGTTTTAACATTGGTTGTCTTCCCAAATCTGTGTCCCATTTATTTCTTGAGTATACACTGAGGAATGAGGAAGGAGGTTTTTTTTGCTAGGGACTCCTTGAATTTCTAAACTCTCTGTCCTTGGTACATTTAAGAGAGTAGCTTGTCATAGAAACCAAACAGGAATCTGAGCAACAGTAACTAGTGTTAAGAGGCATCCTGCCCTGGGAGAAAATGAAGACCTTTGATTTCTTTCAGTAGGCCAAACCACTGAAAAGTGATTCATGCACAGTAAGAAATTTGGCATGAAAAATGTAAATACATGTAGAGCACCACTCTGCACTGTGGCTGCTCCACCCTGGGTCAGCTGTGTCATCAGCAGTAATGTGGCACCTCCAGTACAGAGAGCTCATCACTGCCTTTGCCTCATCGTTCTGGCTCCCTGCAGAGAGGGTTCCTCCCAGAAGTCTTGAAGCTGCTGAAAGAGTCTCCAGATGGCCCCGCTACCATCCCTAATGGACAGAGACTGTCAGCAATGATCTACATTGTTGTCGGGGTGAGACTTACCCCAAAATGAGCAGAAAGCAAGACTGGCCCAGCATGATTTTAATCCCTGAGTTTTGCAACGTGTATCCTGGGGTAGGAAACCTTAAGACTTTTGGGAGAGCACAGAAAACCCAGGAGCCTCATGATTTGAGAAGTCAGGATGGTGACTGTCTTAAGTTCTAAGGTCTAGTGGTTGTGACCTGAAAGGACCTGGAGTTCTTCTCTAAGCCCTGTAAGGGACTGGCTGGACATGACCCCAACCCCATAGAAATCCAGGTGCTTTTCAACCCCTCTTCTGATGACTTTTAAATCCCTTGTGATAAAATAAAGCAAGCAAACACTCACAATTGAGCTAAAGTAGAAAAAAAATTAAAAGTGTCACAGTGCAATGGGTCACCCAAGCCACATGTTGACGTCTATGAGTAAGAAAAGAGCTGAAAGAGTAAACCATAGCCAGCTAAATCAAATGGCACCAAATTCAATAAGATAGCACTCTTGAAGGTTCAAAATCACACTGACCTGTAACTTTTGACTGCTCAAGAAACTCCATATAGGCCTCTTCCACTCACACTGCTGACTTCCTTTCCAATAACCACTTCTTTTTGAATTTTGAAGTATAGAAAACACGTAATCAAAAGTGTTTAGTCACTGCAGTATGTGTTTCTGGAGTTTATTTTTCTTTACTTATGTCTATGTTTGCAGTGATTTGTGAGTTTAAACAATATTATATCTCTTAATGTGAGTTTGATATGGACTCTGTCAGGTCACCACACAAGAAATAAAATGTAGATAATTTATTTTGCTTTAAGCTGATATGAACAAATCCAGTAAATTACTTGTGTTCCCTTGTAACTGACTGCAGTTAATTTTCTGCTTGGGCAACACTTTATGTCAACCACTTGTTTCACTCACTAGATAAGCTTGGTAAATGATGTGGTATGACCAAAGCAAAGTAAATTGAGCAATGATGCTTGTGGGTGAACATTCTATCTGATAAACATGTTTTTATACTGATGCAAAGCTCATTTTCTGCAAAGCTTGGCTTTGTAGCCTAATGGTATTTCATTCTCCCACCTGACAAATTGCAGGACTTCTGTCCTGCCTTTTATGTGCATAAAAAAGGAATGCATATGTGACTTAAACAAAATCAGGAATCAAGTCAAGAGCATCTTCACTTGGACCCTATGGTCCATTTTGGCTTCAGAGTAGGAAGCTTAGAGTAACAGGTCTGCAGGGAGCATATTGATTAGCTGCTTGTGTTCCTGTCATAGATCACAAATGCACCTATGGTTTACTAAATATCAGGTGTTGGAATATTACCCTGTAATAATAATACCATAGTCCTCATAATGCTACCAAATTGATAACAGAAATAGCACATAATGATAGTAATACCACAAAATTAAGAGATCCTGGAAAAAAAATCAATACAAAACCAGACCCCCATGAAAATGAACCTACACTGGTTGAATGTCTGACACATATTTGCACACACATATCCACCCCATGTGGGCTTTCCTAGCTGGTCTGTTTGTTCTATTAACAACATGACTGACCTCCTCATTAATCATTCAACCCAAACTCCCATCATTCACTCTTAACAATTCCCCCTCTAAAAAAACCCTCACAACCACATAAAATACCCCTTGAACCTGACCATGAACTTTGACCAATTCACAAGCCCAGTCCTCTTAGGAATCCCCCTAATCATTCTTTCAGTAATATTTCCTGCCCTACTGCTTCCCACAGCACCGATGACAACTGGTGAACTGCCAAACACCTTTCCACCCTCTCACTACAATTCTTCCACTTAATTACAAAACAGTAATGATCCCACTATACAAGGGAGGACACATATGATTTTTAATGCTAACATCACTAATAACACTCCTACTGATAATAGGCCTACTAGAGTATATATTCACCTGCAGCACTCAATCACACTTTCCTGTTATGTATTTTGCTGTCAGAGTGTACCGCTCTGTGGTGCACAAATTCCTGCAAGACCCTTCCTGTGAGACTCCTAGCCACATTTCCTTTTGCCAGATAAGAACGTCAGCCTTTCAGTCTGGCCCAAGCCACACTCAGCAACCCCTACACTGTTTTAGAAAAAGTCCTCTTCTGGACAGAGATGCAGGAAAACATACAAACACTAAATATGTGCTTTGTATTTTCTCTTGTGGCAATTGTCCATGGTTTCCCCATTGGCCAAGGATGTTTCTTTTCTCAGAATATTAGTTCTTAGCTCTTCCCTTTTTCTGTGCAAAACAAATACATCTAGCAATGAGTAAATATGTAGCCACCCCAGGCAGGCCTGTGAAATGTTCTTGATTGTGCTGTAAGCCTGTTCAAAACAGGTATAGGTGAAATTGCAGGGCAGTACCTGACAGCTTGCTCTCATGGGCATGACCTGTGGGCTCTAAGAGATAAAATGTGCACTGCCAGCCCTCTGACAGCCACAGAGTCACAACTCTGGGCACAGCAAACAGCCAGCCTTCTCCTACAGCTCCACTACCATTTCAGAAACGTTAGAAACTGATGACTCAGGACATTTCAGAACTTTCAGAAGATGACTTCTTTCTACCTCTGTGACTTTTGCCATGGCAGGCAGTATTTTCACGGTACTTACATGGTATTAAAGGTGTACTGGAAACACAGTATGTATGTCTTCTATTTTAAGTAGAAATTAATAAATTAAGTAGAATTTATTACCAAAGAGTCATTCCAGCACAGTCTGGAGCCTCACAGACAGCAGTAACAGGTGAGACAGTGTCTGGAGCACTCCTGGCTTCCTTGTGTGTAATTTCAAAGTTATGTCATGAAAATGCCCTTCTAAAGAGATGTCAACATTCAGAAATGTTGCAAGACTAAAGTTCTAATGCAGTTATACTCCTAGCAATTGCAGATTTATTGCCAAGTATTTTCCGGTTCATTTTAAACTGTCCTCCCAATAAGAACAGGACAGAACTGCATGCTGTTTTGCATTCAGGTCCAGGTATCTGAAAGAAAGCTTCATTTATATTTAAGTTGTCTTCTATTCTAATAAACAGGATTTTGACACACTTTTTATGAAGATGTGAAATTTTCTAAGATAAAAAGTATCATGCATAATATGGAAAGAAATTACCATAATAATACTAATTTGCATTTGCAAATATCTTTCATTTCAAGTGACTTTACAAACCCTAGATTTTGCTCAGGCTTATTTTTCATATGGGCAGGTCTAAAGCTCATATCACATATTTCCAGTAAGGTCCCATGAATTTATTTGCACAGAATATGCAAAATCACAGGTACATTTCGTGAGAGGTGAATTCACAATTGTATAAAGGAAAGCCTCCTATGAGAAAGAAGGGGTTATATTATTATTGTTGTTTGTCAAAGTAATGTTTTCAAACACTTTCCAGCCATGAAAGGATCATCCCTGACTCCAGAGGGTGTTGTATCAGGCCTTCCTGTATATTGTTCCAGGTCACAACATTTAAAGCACCACTTCAATAGCTTTTTTGGTCTCATTGACATGGCATCTGCCTATATAATCATCAGTTGTCTTTGTGGCAGCAGTCTATTCATTCCCCAGAACATTAAACTAGCTCTAACTAACCAAAAAGAAAGTAAAATTAGTGCAACACTTCAGGCTTCAGCAGCTGGGTCTTTACATAGGATTCCTGGCAAATCTGTGCTTGTCTGTAGCACATTCTGCTGCAGATGTACTGCTCTTGGTAGAAGAGCCCTTTATTGCACAGTTTCTTGCTGGATCTACTAGATCAACTGTTTTAAAGTCAACAGGAGAACACCAGCAGAAAAGGTGCTGATTAAATCAGAGTTATCCCACTACACACAGCAAATGCTGGAAGACGAGAAACTGAATATATCCCCAAAAATTAAAACTCTGATACTGCTTGGTCAAGATGAAGGAAGATACTTGGCACATTTGCAGCTCCCTAAGCTGGCAGAAAGATTGACCTGAAGTAAATAATTTTATGTCTGCTGTGAACTGCACTCAATCAAAAGAAATAAAAATTAACCACATTAAACTAATGACCCTTTTTATTTGTTGTAAGAAACTTTTACTTTACTTAAGCCAGATTTGTCCTCTAGCATCTAACAAGCTTGTCCTCTGCTGGCAAAATAAAATAGGTAAGATAAAATCTAAATATTTTTCTGTTAAAAAAATCAAAAAGCTAAATTTAGAAGATGTCATTCATAGCAAGAGCTGTATGGGAACAACAATAAAGTTCTTTTCTGCAAATATCTGTCAGATGCCTGATAGGGGACCCCTGGCAAACACATGTTCTTGGGAGGCGTGCAGCCTGTTCACCACCTTTGAAAGCTGTTTTGGGACAGCCGTGTGTCTCCAGGTGGTCACCATCCCAAGGGCAGATTTCCACCACAGCTGCAAAACTTCTGCCTTTCAGCAGCCTCTGGAGGCAGCCTCTGGATTTGTCCCAGTGGGAGCCTCCGGGCATGGTGGGCACCCTGCTGCAGGGGGATTATTCCCTTGTGAGCTGTGGCTGCAGTTTTCCAGCAGCCTTTGCTTTTCTTGTTTCCCTCCCTGGTTGCCCCTCAGAAGCTCATCCTTTACCACTGAGGAATTTGCCAGACACCAGAGCAGAAGGCAGGGCTTGTTTCCTCCTGTGAACTGCCTCCCGTGACCCTAATGCCATGTTCATTGGGAAACCAAGTTCTGGCGTTACCTCATTTAGTGCATCTAACATTTTCATGTATATTTAAATTTATGTTAGTGTACCTTCAAACTGCAAGAGTAAAAACAAAAGAAAATCTAGAAACCAGAGGAGTGTGTATTTATTTCGATCATTTGAGGTCCTGTTCAAGCATTATGATGTTTCACACACTTTAGAGCAGACATTATAGCAGCATATTGATTTTGTCTAGGTGTTGTGAAATGGTGCTAACGTTATTCTGCAAGATAAATATCTGGAAGACCTTTAATATCCTGACAGAAGGAAAGAAAACTGAAAATGCCTTTGGACTAAAGAAACAAACACCTTGGACAACAAGTTTAATGTTTCTCTTTCTAATTCACATTGTAATAGTCTAGGTGTTACATTCTTACTTGTCCACAGGCAGAACTTTACAATGTATTTAGAAATCAAACTTTTACCATTATCATCAAGAGTCAAAGGCCTGTACACTTCTAGACTGTGCATAAAACTTTCAAAAGGTGAGCATGCATTCGGTAGGACCAATTCAACATACTATTTGATGAATTGCTGTATCAATATTATATATCATTCTGTATCAGCTTTTTTTTTCCCCCATTAAGACAGTTAAGACTTTTTTTTGTTAAAATTGTTTATGTTAATCTTTTTATTGAATTGTATTGTATTCAAAACATAAACACTACTAACCCCTGGTCTGCTACAATTCAGGCAATTATGAAAATAACAGCAGTTCAGCCCTTCAATTCAACAAGCACCAAAAGTGTTTACTGCCTCTTTTCTGGCTAAGTCATGAATATTTTCAGACTACGCAGCTTTCTGGAGCAGTTCTGCTAACAATGCACTAAATTTGTAATACTGACCCATCTCTGGCTTTTAGACAACTGGCTTTTGCTCAGCAATTTCAAATGAAAATTGAAAAATGGTAACTGCTTTAAACCAGCTTTTCAATTACATCCACTGGGGTTACTAATGCATATGCAGTGAAATTTATCAGTTTACTATTGCTAGTCTTTATAGTCAAGGGAATGTCTGATTTAGTCCAAATGGAGAGCAGTTGGCTTTGGAACAAAAGAGCCTAAGGTGGGTCTATCCTCCATGGTACAGGTTTCTGCAGAAATGACAGATGATTTAAATGATTTAACCCCAGACTAACAGAGATTTTCAAAAGACCTGTGCATGACAGTGTGTCCAAACCAACTTAGAAACTGTATTTCTGTAGGGATAAGGTATTAATTGTTTAAGAAATTGGATCCTCATATACTATTAGTATAGCACAGCATATCTGAGATTCAGTGTGCATTGTCTGCATTTCTCAAGGAAATGGTGAACACCTCTATTTCAAGCACAAGATTTTGCTTCCCATCAGTGTGCATTGTCTGCATTTCTCAAGGAAATGGTGAACACCTCTATTTCAAGCACAAGATTTTGCTTCCCAATGACCCTTAATCACCATAATGAAAGGCATTTCAATTTAATTATGTCTTACTTTAAGTAGCGGGCCAGTTTTGTAAAATAGTGTAACACACTGAAATGTAGGTGAGTATAATGCACTGAGATGTTTGTAAAGACAGAGGTTACTGCCACTATCTAGGTACATACACAGGTCCTGTGGGGAAGGGAGGGGGTTTTTTGTTTGTTTGTTTGTTTGTTTGTTTGTTTGTTTGGGGTTTTCTGGGGGTCTTGGGGAAGGGTTGAGTCCTTTCAGCATTCTTTCACGATCTGGTACAGCAAATGTGTCTGAACATTCAGGACATCTGCCTCTGGGCACCCAGCAGTTGTGTCACCACACCAGCTGTGTGCAGGGCTGCCCCAAACCAGAACAGCATGGGGGAACTGCACAGGCACGTTTGTGCCTCCCAGACAACACTCAGCAGATGGCAAACAAGTGTGCAGTCGGAATTAAATTGTCCTCAGGACTGGAGCATAAGAGAAAATGGCATTTACTGTTTACACTTTTTGGTGAGCTCTGACAGCAGCTGCCAGCGCAGGTGCATCTCACAGAAAGTTTTCCACACATTAGCAGAAATGCTTAGACATCTCAGGTCTGGGGTTTAGTCACTCTTTACAATTTTGTATCGCATTTTCTTCTGGACACGATGTTTTTGCAACATTTTTTTGGCCAAATGGGGCCTAACTCAGAAAAAGTGCCTATGGAGCACCGTGGCCTGGCTCACTAAAAAGCACACTATGACTGAAATGTTCAAAGCTTTCCTATTATAAATGAAAAGCATCTGGAAGAATTTGATGCTTGTGTTTTGGATTAATATTAATTCCTGTGCATTAAGTCTCAGGAGTTGCACTGGGGTTCAAAAGCACCTGTACATTGCCTTGCCATTGTTCTTTCCTCTAATTGCTGATTGTGTTCCTAGCAGTTATCTTTCTTTTCATTTCCTTGCTCTGCTGTGACCTTTACAAAGAGCACTTCAATCTTTCTGGCAAACTAGACATAGCAAAATGAAAAAACATTTTGAAGACATATTTTAAAGAGAAATAAGACAGAGTGGTTAGACAAGGAATATAGTTAAGTTTATTTTTGGAAGTGTTTAAAATCAGAACACACATACCTATCAGTAGGTTCCCACAAGAATATGTCCTAAGGCTACCAGTCAGTACTAGCATGGGGATTGTGTAACATATTCCTTAGTACCTTGGAATCTGAGACCACAAATATTTGTTATGGGAGACCTACTCAAACTTGTCAGGTTATCTATACATGTACCTGGTTACAGGATTTGGGATTTGGTGCCAAAAGATTTGACACCAACAGACACTACATGTGACATGACAGAGCTGACAGGCACAGGCTTGGTCTGAATGGGTATCTCCACAGCCAAGAAGCCACTCTTATTTCCTGCAGATGGTCCAGCAGCAGTGCTAGAGAGGGCTCTGTCAGCATCTGCCTCTTCATACACCTGAGTAGAACCTCATCAGATAAAAGCCAAGCTATGTAAAAGCTGTATGAAATGAAAGAGTTAAAATATATTTTGGTCACTTCTCATTTACATATTCCTGGGAGTAAGTTGAGATATGACAAAAAATACTCAGATGTGAAAGGCCCAGCATTTCCTTTTGACTTTGTGGATGTGGACTATGCCTGTCCCTTCACCCTTGCAGGAACCTGCATAAGTGCAAACACGACAGGAGCAGTTCCAATGTGAAACATAATCTGGCAGTCAGACACACATCACATTGACTGCACCCAGAAGGAGACTGAGGGCAGGATAGAAGGGAAAACCACAGATGCTGATCTGCAGGTAAACCATATATCCCATGGTGGGAACTCACTGTCCCAGAACCCCATCAAACTCAGCCCTTCCCAGGTATGTGGCCTCCTATTTCGGAACAAACTTTGACCCTGGCTGTGGGCCTGGAGCCCACAGCTGGGGAATGGAATACAGAACATATCAGCTCTTTGCCACCTGGGACATGGGTGCATTGGGAAAGTCCTTCTGGGCCATTTTAGCTGGCTTTGGAAAAAGACACAAAGTGATCTTTAATACATAACAGGATCTAGCACCATGGGCACAAAAGCAGAATGTTAGAAGGATTGCTTTTTTTCAGAAGAGGTAGTGAAGTGCTGGTGTGTATCTGCTGATGTGTTGGTAGAGGCCTCCAACACAAAGATCACGCTAAAGCCATACATCTCACTGCAGTACAGCTCTCCAAGCAGGGGAACTCTTCAAACCACATAACATCAGCACAGTCAGAGCAGGAGCATGCCTCAGCTCATGTCCCTGAGTCCTACCAAATGGTACTCATTTGAGTGCTCTGTGTACTGCTGTGACAAAACCCTGCCAGTTTGCAAACAAAAACCTGAAAAGGTCAATAGAAGCAAGAAAAAAAATCAGGACTACTCCCCTTATGCACAGCAGGGGTCAGATAACTCACAGTACCTGGTCATAAACTGTTATTATCCTCAGTGTTGCAGGATAGAATTGAGATGAGAAAGGTTCTCATCAGAGTGGCATGCTCTGATTTTGTAATCTGACTAGCAGGAAGGGACAGGATTCATATTTGCTCTCCCTAAAAGAAAGCATAATGGAAATAGCTCCTGACAGATATCAGGAGGAGAGACAGTGTATCAGTCCTACTGGAATTCTCCAATAAATAAAATTACATAGGAGGAAAAAAAAAAAGTACTTCACTTGGAAATGGAGCAAATTTCCTGAGAAGTTCTGTCAGAACATATAATATTTTGCTTAACGGTGGAATTTCTCAGTGAAATAGTTTCCAAGGGGAATGTTGAACCTGAGGACTGTTTTCCAGCATTATCATGTATCAGTCTAGAATATCCTTCCAAATGGACTGTTGTATGCTCAGGGGCATTAATATCTCTCTCAACACAGCTTCAGCTAAATATCTGTAAAGGGTGAACATCTGTCTTTGGCTTTTGTAATCATTGCTATTTGTTTATTTATCTGGCACTGACAGTGTGTATTCATCAATTTACAGAAGTGTGCCTTCTGACACGGGTAAAGTCCTGGCATCCTACTGCTCATTTTTGGTTCCTTGTCCTGTGGGTACTGAAGTGAGTACTGAAGGCAAGGAGGGGAGTGGCAAGGGCAAAAGTGGCTTTAAACAATCTTTTGTGCTGCCTTGGCTCTGGGTGTAACTCATCTGAGTGGAGCTCAAAAGTACCCTGTGAAGATTTATGTGGGAAGTAGATAGTGCACAGGAAAAAGTGCAAACCTGTGGATGTTATTTTTAGCAATGCTACAGAACAGCCTACACCAAAACTTACCCATTTGGCAGCTGGCTTTGTGAGCATACTATTCTTACCAGCATTGAAACCACTTGTAATCTCATCCTGACCTTTAGATTTTAGGCAATACACAGCTAAAATCATCTAATTATCCCAGGCTGTCTGCAAATTCCCCTAACAGTCTGTAACTATGAAATATACTGTGATACATATTTCTTCCCAATCTGCCAGAAAGCTCTGTAACATATAGTCAGGCCTCTCACCTTCCTCATGCAGGCTATTTTCTCTCAGACATGTAATCAGCAGGATTAGTCTCTTTTAAAGACTTCATTAAGGAAAAAAATCTCATTGTATGACTTACAGCATTTCCTTATCAGTGCCTGAAGCATGGCTCAGAGCCATGCTGGTACAAGAGTTTGTTTGAGGAGAAATCAAGCAAGTGTCCCTCACTTTCTCTGTGGTGCCCCACAGTACTGTTTTTTTCCAACCAAATGTATTTCTGGTCCTGACAGGATTATCTAATGAAAGGCCACTGTGACCTCCAGGCTTGCAGTCCATGTTAGCAAGGATAGCATACTATACAAACACTCTACATATCTTCGCATGGAGTTTTTTCCTAAACCATGTATTTTACAGTTGTGTCTAGCAGCAGGCCCAGTGCAAAGGCAGATGTGATTTGTATTTGGTCTTGTGTGCTGCAAAGTGAACGGTTAAGCAAACGCTGGCATGCAGTTCTCAACACAGTCATTCCTGTGTGTGTGGCAGTTCCTCAGCAACATCCACACAAGCTCCCAAGCACTACACACCAGAGTGCATGTTCCAGTGCAGGGCTGAGTGGTGCCTCTGTGACCTGCCTCAGCCCCCCGAGCAGCTGTGCTGGGGGCAGGACTGACATTGTCTGAATGCCTGTCACTGCTCCAGACTCACTGCATCACTGTGTCTCCACTGTGAGCTGTTTCACTCCAGCCATCTCCAGCACCTTGCATATTTGATATCACATTATGCAAGTAAAGATTTTCTTCTCTTAGACACAAGTGACTGTGTTTTGTACATCTTGATAGCCCATTCATTTTCACTGAAAACAGCTTGATATTTTGCAGTTCTGCCAACAGGCAGGAACTAATCAAAAACGCTCCGCTTCCATTTTCTGCTTTAAAAGGGACAAAACTCTGATATCTCAAAAAAAGCAAAAAACATGAATAGGAAAGAATAAAAATTACAAAAATGTAGTTACTGACCTCAGTTTGGCTGTGAATAACTGACTAACTGTATCATTTTCAACCCCTGTTAGCACAATCCTTACCTGACACTGAAGATTTCCAACAGATGACTAAAACTAATGTTCCTTGGATCTATTTTCATTTTTTTTGCTGATTTCAAATGTCTTCTGATTTTTGTATACTGCAGATAGGAATTAAAAATGGCTATGCAGATCCTTCTAAGGTAGCTATGCAGGAGTAGCAATACAAGAGAAAAAAAGGTCTATGCCACTTCATGATTCTTGTTGGCTAAACACGCAAGAAGAGATCATTGTGTTCAAACACATCTGCAAATCATTGACACAGAGTATTTGCCAGGTTGTTACGACAGTGTCAGCTTCCTGGGGCTATGCTAGGGATCACAGGACTGGTGTCATGAGGCACCAAAAGGTACTGCTACAGGCACGGTTTTGTGGGAATGGCAGCAGGCTACCAGATCACTCCCTGCATATGTAAGAGCTGGTCTCTCTCCTTGCCCTGTTGGCTATCTGCTTTCACTTTTAAGTTTTTCTTGCTCTAAGTAGTGTTTCAAAATCAAGTAAAATTACAAATTAAGAAAATATCTTAAATGAAGGCCTTTAAAGCCTCCTGAGCTCTGTTTCCTATCTCACTGCTTGTCAATGCTGCTTCTGTAGTATTTGGGGTTGAAAAACCTATCCAAAACCTTATCAAAAGCATCAAGCACTGTTTGTGTCAACTTGTTCATACAGCAACTTTCCTACTGACTTCACTCAGTAGTCATTATCAGGACAGAAACCAGGAGTACATGTCCCAGCATCACATGACTTTGAGAATGTACACTCCACAAAAGACCCTCAACATATTGTCTGTTCCTTTGGTCCATGAAAGACCAAGGGAACAGACAATATGTTGAGGGTCTTCACTAAATCCCTTCCTCTAAAACAGTACCAAGATCCTATTTAACACCTATGAAGTTTTACCATGTCTTTCGTGGAAACACTTACTTGAGTGGCACAGACTGGTATATTCTTGCACATGTACTGTCACATTTTCCAGCAAACTGTTATGAGGCCAGGTATAAAATTAGAGTCAATATTTAATATGGTCTGGATAGTGCTTTTCTTTGATAAATGAATGATCAAATAAAACTCAGTGAATGTGAATAAAACCGGCTAGCAAACTGCTTGTTTTCATTGCAAGAGTAAATCTGTGAAAACCACAATATTTAACTCTGTACTACTGAAATCAGGAATAATCTGTTAAACTGACATAGCCTTGTGGTGACCATGAAAATAGTAAATGCTGTTCTCATATCAAGTTTATTTTTTAATCAGAATTTGGGCAATATTAGGGTTTTTTGCTGTAAATTGACTTTGTGTTTATGTGTTCCCTTTTTAAACTACAAAGACACATTAAATAGCAGTGAGGGTGTCTTGCATCTTTCAGCCATATATCCAGAATAATGGAGGTGAAAGTTGGGGCTGTGATTGACACGCATGTTGCTATGCTGTTTGTGCAGTTACAGTCCCAAGTCACACACATGCTCTTTCAGCTGCTCAAGCGTAAGGACTGAGGGTAACTACAAAGAAAAAATGTAGGAGTAGAACATTCTAAATTACATCTTTTAATTCTGATCACTAATTGAATCACTTAACTCTCATAGCTACCATATCAAGCTGGTAGGGATCAGAACTGAGAAAAAGAAAAGCAATCATAAAAATTAAGGTTTTTAATGTGGCAATTAAGAACGCAGTAACAAAACTCTTGAACACTTCCAGTCACAGCAATGCTAGGCGCCACACTTGTGACAGACTAGGTGATTCTCTTAATTTGTGTACGTCAGGTTTGCTTTTTTGCACCAATATTCTTGCACTTACACCCAGTACAGGTCATTTTTGCCAGACAGCCATTTTCTTTAGACACCCAGGAACCCTCTTTTCTGCAGCACACTCTTCCCTAGAGAACCTTCATTACTTCATGCTTCTTGTTGGCTAAACATGTTACATTGGTAACACATTCTCATTTATGTGCCTCTGATGTATTTGAGGTCTTTGGAGTGCTGAAGAGTGTGGCTTGAGTTAGCCAACTCTCGGCCTTTAGGGTCATGGGAGGAAGAAAAGCAGGCAGCCAGTTTTTTGCAGAAGCTGCAGAAAAGGGCAACACAGAAGGTTGTAGGAAAGTCAATCACACTTGATTGCATTAATGATCAGTTACAGAAAAGCAGTGTAGGAGCTGATAAATAAAAACTCGTGATGAAAAAGTGGCAGAGACAGCTGCTGAGTAAGGTCTTAAAGCCCCAGCATGACTGATGTAGTAGTGTGACCTATACAGTCTGCCAGTTCCCAACACAGGCAGCTGCTAAGGTTGTTGATTGAATGTACAAATGTGCACAAGGGACAGCATCCAACTTTTTGCTGCGTTGAGGTTTGGCCAAGATTAAAATCTTCTGTAATTTTGCCAGAGCACATTTCTGTCCACTGCTTGCCAGATCTAAGAAGGGTGGTATTTTGGAACCCTGGGGCTTGAACTTAGAACTAACACTTTCATCACATCCAGAATGATTTTCAAGAAAACCTTCGAGACTTCAGACACATTAGGAATTGTTTGTTTACTGGCATGCCTGAGCTCTCTTTTTGTTTGTTTCAAGTGCAGTAGAGGGAAACATTTTCCTTCTCCTTTTTTTAACAGGAGAGGGAGATGAACAGCAAGAAAATGACAAAAGAGGCACGAATGGGAAATGTGTGAAAATACTTTAAAAATCCTAGAGAACTGGGGTGGGGGGGGGAAAGGAAGGGAAGAATTGGAGGGGAAAAGGAATGAATGGGATGAATAATTATTCAGTTGTCTTTTTTTATAGTAATAAAACAGGAGAAAGTGAGGAACACTAAAATGATGTGCTCCTGTTCACTTGGGACCCCTGGAATTTTCCAGGGCTTTTTNCTGGAGCTCCTCGATTTCTGGGGCAAGTTAGGCACTGGCAGGAGAAGTTACTGGGGGACACTGACACGGGGCTGCAGCCACAGCCACAAACATGTCTGTGTCCAGGCGGTCCGGTCTGCCAGCGCTCCAGGTCAGGACTCACAGGAAAAAGTGATGACCATTCAGTCCTCATCAAATAAATGGGGAGCTGATGGTATCCAAATGGGGCCAGATAATCCCCTGCAGTAGGATAGAGACAGGTGAAGAGATGAATGCAGGCTCTGCTATCTACAGACACTAAAAACTCGCTGTTGGTTTCTTAAAAAAAAAAAAAAAAAAAAAAAAAAAAAAAAAAAAAGCCTTTAGTAGCTATCATGTGCTTCTCAGATGACACCTGGTGGACAAAAGCTAAAGAGATGAAAGCAGCCTGCCTTCACAGTGCAGAACTTTGATCCTTGCTCTCATTTGCACTACTCTACTTAGTGCAGGTGCACCTATCAGCTGTCCTCCACATTCTGCTTATCAACCCCACCCCCCCAGTCCATTATTACAGTTGCCCAGAATAAGCACATATCATGTAATAGCTTTTTTTTTTTGAGCACTCATATCCATTTTATTTATTCTTTAATTATTATACTGACTCATGTCCTGAGTTTGTTTAATTCTGACTTGCATGTCAGAAAATAGGCTAGAGTGGATACACCATTTCCAAAAATAAAGATACATGGAAAGCCCAGAGTAGCAGCAACAGGGTGCTTTTATGATGGGACAACTAGACAATTTTATGAATGCCTTCATAAGTGGAGAGTTACACTCAGAGGGTCAAAGACTTTGATTTCTTCTGATAATTAATTCACCCTTCCTCTTTTAAACCAATTTTAGTTTGCTTCTGATGATCATGTTTGTCTTTTCTGCTTGATACTTCACAACTGCCTTTATGCATTCCTGTTGAGGTCTCAGAAAAAAGTCACCAATATAAATGAAAAAAATGCACTCTGAAGAGAAACATCTACTCAGAAAAGTGTATCCTCTGGAGATGCCTTTCTCATGGTGAAATAGGTGGTTTCCTCAAAGGTCTCATGGATAGGGATATTAAGCTCTGGTGCAGTCCTGTATCTCTATTTGGCTTGAAGGATTTGAGGAAATGCCAGATACTGCTGAACCAATGCTGTGACATATGAGGCCTCTGCCATAAGTAAGGTGACCAGGATTGATTCTTTGATTGTTGGCTTTGCATCTTCCAGCTTAACAGGTTTTTTTTCTCTTTTATGTATACTCCATTCCTTTAAATGTTAACAGCTTTAATTTTTTCTTGCTGTATTTCCATGCCTTATTTTTGTGCCAAGTCTTCAAAGATTTCATGAAGCAAAACACACAGAGAAGTCAGGGATTCGTGGACTTCAAATACCAAACTAGGCTGAAAAAGGATGAGGTAGAGGTCAGAAGGAAATTATGTAATTATCTAGACTGTTTCTTCTGGATTCAGATTACCTGTTTACCTGTTTAGCAAAGAGGCTATCCAAGAGTCGTGGCACTGTGTTTGGTCTGGTTGAAATAGAGTGAACATTCCCTGTTGCAGTCTGCAAACAGCTGTGCTTTGTGTTTGTAGCCACAACAGTTGAGACCACTCCAGTGCTGGGCTCCTGCTGAGCAGTGTGGTCATCAGGGCACACTCAGGTGGAATCAGGGCTGTCTCCAACACCTCCCACAAAGGCCAGCAGGCTTGGAGTGTGCAAGAGGTTGGGAGGAGAGAAACAGCTGGGACAGCTGGCCCAAACTGACCAAAGGGACATTCCATACCATGCGATGTTGTAGAAATAAAAGCTAAAGGGTGGTGAATTTTTTTATTAAGGTGTTTGTCTTCTAAAGCAACTGCTACATGTACTGGGGCCATATTCCCAGGAAGTGGCTGGACATCACCTGCTGAGAGCAATTAAGAGGATAAATCTTTTTGCTTCCCAGTGTGGCCTTTGCCTTGATGTCAACCAATGAGTTTTTCACCTAATTTTCTCCCCCTGTCCTGCTGAGCAGAGAAAGTGACGGAGCATCTTTGTGGAGTCCTGGTGCCCAGTCAAAATGAACCCACTGCAGGCATATTCTAGCTGTAATGAGTTCTGCTCCATAGAGGGAATGAAGCAATGTCCAGGCACAGCTGAAAGCCAAGGTTCATCTTTATACCAGCATCACAACTTGATGTCTGAATCCCTGGTGCCCAAAGCCAGAAGAAATCAAGTCTAACTATGCTCCGACGCCTGAAACATCCCTGCATATGGTTCCCAGAACAACTGTGTAAAGTCCTCAGGATTCAGAGTGACTCACATGTAAAACAGTCATAGAAACAGCCATTGAAATCTGTTTAAACACCTTTATGGACACACTGAATGTGTAGTTTAACTAACCTGTATTTTAGTAAAGTTATATAATCTAAACCTCTTATCATAGAGATTGTCACCCAGGCATAGAGATTGACCACCCAGAAAATGATGAACAACTGAACAGCACCTGAGTTACACTATGTGTGGAGACACTTTATTAAAGCACTTCCTGAGAACAGGTGCTTCCTGTGGAGTAGTCCCTGACCAGTGACCAATTTGCTGCTCACAGTAACAGGAAACGTGGAAGGGCTGACAGTCACCAACAGAAAGCAAATGCTAACACAACTTACTTTTTTGTCTTACACACAATAGTGAAGGCCAAGACAAAAAAGACTTTGAAGCACTGCTGTGAAGAGAATACTTTTACAAGCCTTTCAGGTAGCAATCTGGGAGAACAATCCTCTTTATTTCATGCTGAAGACTATTTTCAGGCGTTGAAATGTTCTCCTTTTCTTTTTAATTCCTATTCAGCACATACAAAGAGAATAAGTAAAGTCATAAAATAGAAAGAGGGAAAAGGTATCCGGAAAGCGCTGTTAGAAACATCAATTAGGCAATAAAATGTCCTCAGCATAGCCCTTCAGGCAGCATCTGTGGATGTGTTTGTATCCTGCAGCTGAGAAAACACCGGTTCCAAAAATCTCTTAAGCAGGAAAGCCACTACATGAATATTTCTATTCCACAGAGATGCTAAATGGCAACTCATTTGAAAGTTTGATTTGAATACATGAGTGAGAAATAAGGAACAAGGTCTTGAGAGTCCCCCGCACCAAAAAAAAAAAAAAAAAAAAAAAAAAAAAAAAAAAAAAAAAAAAAAAAAAAAAATTAATAATGTGGAACTCTTTAGATTGCGACAGGATAATGAGGGTATATGCCGGTTTTCCTGAAAGAAGCAATCACTCCAAACCCTTGAACCCCGACACAACTGAAAGCAAGGCCAACAAGAAGAGCCCTCCGGCAGCGGATGAAGGAAAGAAAAGAGTTAAATGGTGTCAGCGAGAGGCGCGGCCGTCCCTCCCCTCAGCGGGCCGGCGGCAACATGGCCGCGCTGGCCACGGCGCTGGCGGCGGCGGCCGGGCGGCTGCAGGTAAAGGCCGCCGGCACAGGCCCAGCCTCCCGGAGGAGCCCCGGGGCTGCGCGGGCGTGTGGGGCTGGCCGCGGGACCGCAGCCCTGGGACAGCGGGAGCGCAGCCCTGGGACAGCGGGAGCGGCGTTTCCCCGCTGGGCAGTGCATTTGAGTGTGTGTGTGTGCCCGGGCGTGTCACTCCTCACGCCCGTTCCGTGCCCGTGCCGCTTGAAATTAATTGAATCGCGCCAGTACTAAACCGAGCTCTGCGCTGTGGTGGTGCCTGCGTGAAAGTAGCCAACGAGCATCAAAGGAAAAAAAAAAAAAATATGGTTGTAAATAACAGTTGATTTTGTTATCTACAGAATGAGAGCTGTTCCAGTACTGCAGGTGCTGGCCGACAATTTCAGAGCTGGAAGATGAAAGCTGAACGAGCTAAGAAAGTTGAATTCATAAGAACTGCAGAAAAGCTAAAAGCTCAGTAAGTTAAACAACTTCGTCATAAGTATGTTTTCATACTGTTCTGGAGGTAACATTAAGTTGAGGTTCAAATTAAGAATATATGGTAATGAAGTCTTTAGGCTAAAGGTTTCCTTTTCAGGAGCTCAAAATATTGTGGTTGTTACGGAAGTTCAGTATAGGCTTATGACTTCCAAAATGCCCTGTTGTTCCAGTTACCAGTTGGACTTAGGGCACTCCAGCAGTTCTTTAGTAAGATTGCTACTCTTAGGTGCAAAGAAAAGGAAGTGTGTGTGTGACACAATTAAGTTCTCAGTTTTCCTACTTAGCTGTGCTTACCCTCAAAGCACCTAAAGCCCTTACGACATCCCAACAAAAGGGGAATTGCAGTAGCAGAATATTGAAAGACTTTGTCTAGAATATCTAG
Source organism: Rhipidura dahli (assembly GCA_013399225.1). Taxonomy (NCBI): domain Eukaryota; kingdom Metazoa; phylum Chordata; class Aves; order Passeriformes; family Rhipiduridae; genus Rhipidura; species Rhipidura dahli. Next base: position 24,806 of record VXAC01006738.1, read on the forward strand.
GCCACTGTTTTGGAAAACAAGGGGCCAGCTAAGTCACAGAAGTGATTTAAATCTGTTTCCCCACATCTTGACCAAGTGCTGATTACAACTACACTGGCATCTGAAAGAACAGGGAGATTTCTTCTCAAACAGGTGAGCTTTATGGGGAATAGCTAATGTAGTCATCTGACTGAAGGAGAGGTTTGCAGTTGTGAATCCTGATTAAACAGGACACATGACACAGTGGTGTTTTACACTGTGTGAATGAATCGAGTTCACCTTGATTACCCTGGATCCTGGGTTGTGGCTCAAAATTTGACTGCTGGGTAATGTAAATGTTCTCAGGCAGCTTGAAATGAGGAATGCCATTTAACTGAGGCTCAGCATCCCTCTGTAGTGTTGTCTGTGCTGGGGCTCCATCTAGGTGTGCCACTGCATTAATACAGCCTGTCTGTTGCACTTTCCAGGGAAAATTCTCATAGGCTTCCAGAGAATAAGCATGCACATAAAATTTCAGTGTATAAACCACTGCTTGCCAGTGAGGTGACTTCCTTGTTAATTTCTTTCTCTTGTTCGAGTGCTTGAGTTACTGTGGTGTGTGATGTTATAGCTGCAGGAATATTTTCTTTGGAAACAGTTGTAGGAACAAACCATGGATTTGTATAAAATGTAAGACAGTCCTGTTAACTCAGACTTGGCTGCACACTAACCTTGGAAAATCTTGGGGCTTTGCTAAGTGTTTGTGCCTTACTCAGTGTGGCATCCTTTCTTCCTAGGCTTGCAAATATAGAAAGAGAGAGAAATGGACACCTTTATAATAGGAAGAGTGATTTCAGGGTAGAATACAGATTACTAGAGGAACTGGAGCACAGCATGACTGTCAGCAGGAAAACTGAAAGTAAGTAGGGTTTTATTTGGGCTTGTTTGCTCTTTTTTTTTTTTTTAATATAGTGTTGTTTTTATAAATGGTTTAAAAATCAGCAGTACAGAGAGATGAGCTTAGGTGGAAGATAGATAATGGTAAGTGTAGTATTTCACCATGTGCTTATAAACACACAATTCACTTGCAAAAATTCAGGAGCATAAACATTTTGCGCTCCCTATGTTATTAACTGTTTTCTTTTAATCTTCAATGTAAAATGACTGTGGTGGAAAGGTACTGTTAAAGAAACTTGGAATCAATTTTGGGTGTATATTTCAAAATCTAATGTAGTCCATCTAAGGTACAATAAAAATATTCTTACCTCAACATTCACATACTGATTGCTTCTTAAATATACTTTTAAACTGTTCCGTGTTTGCAGATTTTGAGTTTTTGGACAATGAATATTCCTAATTCAAATAGTGCTGTGAGATGGTACACAGTCTGTTCTACAGTCTCTATTCCACTTACAGACTATCATGTAACTCAGGGAAAAAAGTTATGCCCCCTACTTACAGTACTTGAATGCCTTCAAAAGTAATTACATAAATCATGCTATGCCATCTGATATGGATAAATAAGTTGAAGAAAGGAAAGGAACGTAGAAACAATTAAAACTATACTTATCTTACAAAGTTGCATGTGTTCTGATGTACCTTTTTTATTTAAGGAATCTTAGAATATCCTCTACATCTTGCAGTCCTTAAGAAATATAAATATTTCTGAGGAATGAGTAGACTAATAAGTTCCGAATTCTTTCCATGAGTAAGAAGGGAGCATGGAATATGGATGGAGAAGATGCTATGAGATAATGAAGAGGACAGTCATGTGAGGTGTAAGGCACTACATGTCAGATGTGAAGGAGCATATCCTAAGATACAAAAGTATAAAATTCCTCCCCTCCCCAATTCCCATTTACTGTGTTCAGATCTTCCTGCATGATCTGTGTGCTTTTATATTTTCTGTGGTCTCAGCAGGAACGTGTACCTTCCTTATACCTTCCTTAATCCAAATCTTTTAGGATAGGAGACACAGCTCCATACTATCTAAGATGTATCCAAAACTTCACCCTCTTCAGTACTATTTATTGAATCATGAGGAGCCAAGTGGTAACAATGCAAATAAGTGCACACATTCTTGGAGGACATGGAAACATTGATTCTTCTCTATTTAACACAACAATTAAATTAATCTTGTTGAAGTAGTACATTCATACACACTTTCAGAGTTGCTTTCTCTTCATAAATGGGTGTTTGGAAGCCTAAGTCAAAGTCTGCTTTAAAACTCAAGAAGCTATCACCTGCATAGGCAATATTCTCCAAGCTCCCTTTTAGAAAGCTCCCCTTTAAAATAGTAAGCATTTTAACTGGTAACTGTATGGTCAGCTACATGCAGTTACAGTTAAAATGCTTAATATTCTGGCAGTTTCTTATCATCAAACAGAATTTGTGTCCCTGCTTAGATCAAATCCCCGTTTATTTTGGACACTTCATTGCTTTTGTTCTTGTATTGAATTTAATGCAAAAGAAACTCTTAGAATTATCAGCACCTTATTTTGTTTAACAGAAGCGAAAATCCTGCAGCAGCTATTAAAAATACAAAACAGTGTGAAGAGACTTCAGCAACAATTAAAGGATGTGAAGCCTACACCAGAGTGTAAGTCATGATGACAGATTTAAAAACATTTTCCTCTACAGACAGGTTTCTAGCATAGTTGTCTTTCTCCTGCAGACTTGGGACACTCCTCCAATCTTTATGATTTTGCAGGAATCTGGGAAAGGAAGACTAAACCTAGAAATGGCAGAAACCTAATAAATGGTGAAAGATTGTGCAGTTCTGTGTGTAAGCAGAAACTTACTTGGCCTTGCAAGTGGTGTGTGTTTGTTCCTTGAGGCTGTTGAAAGCCAGATTTCCTATCTGTAACATTTGCCTTATGTAAAACAAAGTTGGTATTCTACTGCCATGTAATTCCCTTTGATCTGGTAAGAGGTCTCAGAGTAGGTTCTAGAGGGAACTCATTTCTAGCCACCACATGGTTTGAAATGTAAATTGGAATATTCTACAGAAAATGCTGCAGCAGTTTCTTCAGTTCGGATGTTTTAAAAAATTAGGCAAATAGGCTCTGAAAGAACCATTCTCATGTGCTATCTACTACCTTTTGTGGAGCTCAGGTAGAGGCCCTCCTACTAGCTGAGGGCTTGCTGATGCTAGATAAAGTGCATCCCATTTCATTTATTCTGTGTTTTATTTATAAAAAAAATCATTATTTTCCTAAACTGTCAGTGAAGATACTAACAAAAAGGCATGAAAGCTGAAATAAGAGGTTTAGATTATATAACTTTACTAAAATACAGGTTAGTTAAACTACACATTCAGTGTGTCCATAAAGGTGTTTAAACAGATTTCAAACAGATTCTAATCTAATAATATAATGTGATCTAATGGATGGATTTTCTACCACTGCAAAATAGACCTTCTCTGGACAGCAGTATTACCATCTTAAAGTCAGGGCTACAGCATACTGACAGTACAGGACAAAGTCTTACTTTCATGTTTTTTGTCAGCTTTGTGAAAGCAGTGGCCTGCAGGTTAAATAGGATTGCTACAGTCTGGTGTGAACCAGAGTTGAGTGTGCTTAAGTCACTAACTGCATTGTTAAAAAAAACAAATAGGGAACTCTAGGATAAGGCTGTGTTATTCTAGGAATCAGTTGAAGCTTAATCAAGATGAGACTTCTTTAAGGGAAATAAACATTTATACTGGGATTTGCATCCAGTTAGCTAAGTCACTTCATAAACACACCTTTTGAATAAATAAGAGTTTGTCTTTTAAGGCTGTGGGAGATGGAAATGCATGCTTTTTTGTACACTGAAATATGTGTCCTGAAAGTGTCCACAAGTCCTGCATTTCTGATTAGGGCTGATAAATACTGTAGACTTCTTAAGTTACATACTTTTTTCTTCTTTTCCTTTTTTAGTTGTTGACAAGATCAAGGAAATGATGGAAGAAATTGAAAATGCCATCAATGCTTTTAAAGAAGAACAGAGGCAAATGTATGTTTATCCAAGCTTCAGCTACCAGAAAAAGTGCTTTCATAAGACACAATGAAAACTTTGCATTAATCTAGCAAACTGTTCTTATGATTTACTCTTTTGGTAGTGATTCCGGTGGTATGTTAATCCAAGCACAAGCTATCAGCGTTAGAATCTTGGTAAGCTGCCTTTTGAAGAGGCTGTTTGTACAGCTATTGCAGCATTCCAATGTAACAACAATTTGCCTATGAATAGGCTTTTTAGGGAAAGGCTGTAGAAGAGATTAGGTTGGGGGGATTTTGCTGTTGCTGTTGTGTTGTCTAAGAGGGTTTGGGGGGTTTCCTTTTCTCTCCACTGGTGTCAGGAGGGGATTGAGTTAATTGTATGCATGCTGTAAATGTGTTCTTTCAGTATAAGGGTAACTTAATTCTCATTGTGTAGTGCTTTATTATCGGATCATTACAACTGTGCTGTTACCACTTCAGTTCGTAATCTTTGAAGAATAGCTTTTGTGTAGCATTGAACAATTCCAAAATTCATTTTTGGTGAATGGACAATGAATACTGGGGTTTTTTTCTTACATTTCAGTGTTTGTCTCTTTTCAGATATCAACAGCTTTTCAAAGAGGAAAAAGCTGCCATTAATGAGCTCAGTCTCTTTGAGAGAAAAGTGGAACTGTGGGTATTAGGGAGCTCAACAGCAGAAAAAGTTTTGAAATTACCATCAGCCAGGGTCACAGTTGATAAAACATTAGAAAATCATCTACCCGAAGAAGTAATAGAGTTTGAAAGATTTCTTCAGCGAACAGGAGGGCGGCAAGGAGGCTGGGATGATTATGATCATCAAAATTTTCTGAAGATACGGACAAAATACAAAGGAAGGCTGTCTTACATGGATGAAGCCCTTGAGTATCTCAGTGGAAGAACAAAAGAAGATATAGAACAGCATGACAAATGGTATCAAGAATTTGTAATTTTACATGAAAGAAAGAAAGAGGTAAAATAACCCCTCTGGGGCTTTTGGAGATTTAAGAAAAAGTACATACTTTTAAAATGCATACTGTCTTATTTTTGTATCTGCCTCTCTGGTAGCAGTGCTAGGCAGATTTCTCTTACAGTTGATGGTATATAACAGAGGTCTTTAGCATCCCCAACTTGCCAAAGTATTTGTCTTTAATAAATAATTACAAACAAGCATAGAGCTAACAACACAGAGAAATGGGATGTGTATTGCCAAAGTATATTATAAATGCTTTTCATGACAGTGATCTAGCAGGTTAGGTGCCAAGCCCAGAGCAGTAAGTGATCCTGTCTTCCTGTTCCCATTTGTCCCTAAGAATGTCTGTCCCACCTATAAGCAATACACCTGCGACAGACTGACATACAGAATTATGATTCCCTCAAGAACTATCCAGGTAATAAAATATATACTGACAGAAGAACTACTATAAAATGGGGTTATTTGGAAAAAAGTAAGAACTGAAATATGTTTGCATTTAAAAAACCATATTACATCAACATTCATAACTACCCAAAGTTATGATTGCCATAACTGAAACAGTTTTAGCAGACAACTGTTAAACCTGCTTGTGTGATCCATAAAGTGGAAAAAATAAAGTGAGAAAAGAGATACAGGTGCTTCTTTGCTTTAAGTTTTGCCTTTTAATTCCTATGTGTAGTTTGTGTCCTTGGAACATAAGTCTTCATCAGGCTGAATCAATGAATGTGTAAAATTTTAATGAAAACCTTGGATTTTTTCCCTATGGTCTCTTGTAGTCAATTAAAAAGTGGAGAGAAAAGCAGCAGCAAGAAAAAGCAAGAAACTTGAAGGAGAAAGAGAAATCAGAAAAAATGCTCAAGGAAAGACGGCTACAGCATGAAGAAGCTCAGAAGCAAAAAGCAGAAGAAGAAAGAAAAAGAAAACAAGCAGCACTTGAAGTCTGGAAGAAACAGCATGTAGTAGCATCTGCAGTGGATCAAGCATCACAACTAAAACTAGAAGAGAAAGAGAAAAAGCAGCAACAAGAGTGCCAAAGCCACATGAAGTTACTGTTGGAAAGGAATACCTTGCAAAAAAAAGTAAAGGAGGAACTTGAAAAGCTTGAAAATGAGAAAAGAGAGGAAACTGAAAAGGAAGAAAGGAAGAAAATTGGTGCACAAGAAACTTCTGAGTCTCAAGAGCATGTGCGTAATTTCATCTCCATTTTTGCATGTTGTTTTAAATTTGCGACTTCTTCCTACAATACAATCAGTTAAACAGGTTTTAAAGTCCAAATTTCATTCATGTAAATCCACTATCTATACAAATAACAACATCTATTGTAGACAAACAGTATGAAACTTGATTTTAAACAAAGATGCTAATTTTCTTCAATATCTAAATTCTACAGGATTACTCAAGCTCATATTTCGTTATCCATCTAGAAGTGGTTTTATTTCTTCAGTAAATAATTTACTTGGGAAAAACTGCTTGGGCTGTGTTGCCTAAGAAGATGTCAGAGGACCTGAGTGTTGTATTCAAATAGGAGATAGAAAGAGTTGTTTGAATATCCTGCAGGTTTCAGTACCTGTTAGGTAAAGTCAGATCCATATCAATGTAAATGCAATTACTGGAGAACTCATATTATTGTCACTATTCACACTAAAGTTTTATAAACAGTTTAAACTACTAGGGTTTTTTTTCAAGCCATGTAACTATAATGTGTTTGTGAAGGACAAGCTATCGCATGTAGCTACCTAGTGGAACTTTCTTCTTTAGTATTACAATACTTTCAAAACAAACAAACAAGCTGTGAAAAGGCTGCATGTATATTTTTATATAATTTGTTTTACTTCCAAAGAGAAGTTTGCTTTTCCACTAATTTTGTTTCAGGATCTACATAAACTGGAGCGAAGGGTTTTGCAGAAACATGCTAAAGAGACAGAGAAACAACAAGAAGAAAAAAGATTGGCAAAGTTAAGAGAGAAGGTAACTTTTTCTTTGTTCCAGCTGGAGATGTGTGCAGCTTGGTGATTTAAGCAGACTTTCTTTTCATTGATCTAAAAAGCAATTATTTTCAATTATCTAAATGGTTCATAAAGGAAAACAAAAAGTCATGCCTGTAATCAGGAGACAAAATTGCAGCAGGCACAGTTGTTACAGTGTTTAAAAACATGGGAAAAAATCCGGAAATTTTATGTATCTCATGGCAGTATTTCACTGGGTAAGGCCTACAGGTCATGAAAGTGAGCTGCAATATGGGTGGTGGCTTTTATTTTTTCAAATGTTTTTCTATCATTGGTTAAATAAGTAGGCTGGCTACTAGAAGCATTTTGCATACACTGGGTTTTACAAGAGCTTAACCTTTTAAATTATTAAAATTTAATGGTAGCAAGGGTGTCAGCTGTTGCTCCCCTTAGTTTTCACCTTTCTCCTGTTCCCTGTGTTTCTTTCTGGCAAGCCAGCTATGTTGTGTTGACTCTGCACCTGCTTCTTTGATGAAGATCCAGTGAGCGTAATGGACTCCTTTTGTGATGAACGGAAAAGACTTATTAGTTTTGGTTGTTTGTTTCACCCTGAGGTGGAGATTCGGGTCACCAGAGACCGATCCAGGTTGAAGAGACCTACCAAGGGCTGGGAAGAACGCAGGCAAGAGATGGCATCAGCGGCCGCAGAACCGCAGCTGGGCGTTCCCCAGAGGTGAGGAGGGGACCGATGGACGTGCAGCACGACCCAAGTGCACTTTTATATTTCATGCCTTTTTGCTTTGTTGCCAGAGCTGTCCCAGCCTGGAGAGGAGGGTTGTAGCCCCGCACCAGCCTGACCCTGTCGCAGGACGAAGCAGGAGCCAGCACTTCCCGGGAGCCGGCACGCAGTTGCGTGATCCATGACGTGTATTACCTCTGTATTTTGCGAGTGTCGCGTTTGACACGCCGGCTGTCAGACCGGCCGGCAGTGATGTTCCTTGGCATTAAAGCGCGTTTTCCCCGCAGCTGGTTGTGGTAGCCCCTTAAGCGTGCGGTCGTCACCCAGGCCACCGCCGCAGTGAACGGAGGCGCCCCTCCATTCCCCCCCCCGCTTTTTCCGGCTCCTTTCCCCGCCCCGGGGCGGGCACTGCGGGTGACGCTATCCGGGCGCGCCGGGCGCGGGCAGCAGCGGCGAGATGGAGATGGCGGCGGCGGCCGCGCCGTGCTCGGGGGAGCCGGAGCGGCTGGACTTCCTGCGGGAGCGGCACGTGCGCTTCTTCCAGCGATGCCTCCAGATCCTGCCCGAGCGCTACTCGTCCCTGGAGACCAGCAGGTAGCAGCGGGCTGGGCTCCTCCGGCGGGCCGCGCGGTGGGAGGCGGGACGGGCGCCGCCGTGTCCGCCCGGCGCCCCCGGTCGTGCCGGGCCCGGCCGCGCTCCCCTCCCGTCGAGCGATCGCTGTGACCGGAAGGCCCTCCCGGAGCGCTGCCGCCACCCGAGGCCGGGGGCAGGGAGCAGCGCCCCGCGGCCGGAGGGAAGCAGGTCCCTATAAATCTGCCCACCAGCAGACGGCTCCCAAAAAATACGTGTTAGTGTAGGGGTGTAGTCAGTGCTCGCATAAACTGCTTGACATCCACGAGGGAAGACTTGTTGATCCTTCTAATCTGTTTTAAATCCAGTGCTTCCCTCTCTTAATCCTGTGGAAGCCATTTTAAAATAAATCACTTAAGCTTCGCTTCAGCACGCAAAAGACTCTTGTTCATGTAACAAATATTTTAAAGTCTTCGTTACCTAGTGTAAAAGAAAATACTAGTGAAGTATGTTCCTCACTTTGAATTAGAGGGACATTTGTTCCTCTCATGCCTTCAGAATGTACTTATTTGATCCTCTTCAAGTCTTCACCTAAGATGGTTAGTTACATCTGAGGTGTAAGAAGACCAGTAATGTGATTATCAGGCTGCACTTGATAAAATGTTGGAGACATGTAGATAGTTTGATAATCTTATTCAGCCAATAAAATAGTAAGGTTTTTTCCACTTGGTAATGTCCTGCAGGTCATGCTATGAGGATTGCTCAATGGCTTTGGTCAGGTCATCCTGCTTTATTTCAGTTGAGAGCACAAATACTTGGCATAAAGATGTAAGGACTAGTATGGATAGTGTTGCGCTGTGTGTGTGGAATAACACAACTTTATATTGAAAAGGAAAGTTAGAAATGGAGCTACTGGAGAGGAGCCAGCAGAGGGCTTCAAAGATGGTTAAGGGACTGGAGTATCTGTCCTGTGAGGAAAGGTTGAGGGAGCTGGGCCTGTTTAACCTCAAGAAGAGAGGACTGAGAGAGGATCTTACCAATGCATTCAAGTATCTTACAGGGTAGGTGGCAAGAGTATGGGGCCAGACTCTTTAAGTGGTCCTTGTGACAGGGCAAAGGGCAGCAGACACAAACACAAGAAGGTTCATCTCTGTTTGAGAAAAAACTTCCTCACGCTGGGGGTGACTATCACTGAAACAGATTGCCCAGAGGGGCTGTGGGATTTTCTTCCCTGGAGTTGTTCAAAGCCTGCCTGGACACGATCTTGTGCAAACTACTCTGGGTGAACCTGTATTAGGAGAGAGGGGTTGTGCTAGATAATCTCCAGAGGTCCTTTCCAATGCCAGCTATTCTGTAATTTTGTGAAATTTTGACTGCAGAGCTGTAAATCATTCATTCATTAAAAATTAGCTGGGGTTTCAGTCTACTTTCTCAGTTATTTTAGATGACAGCAAGAGTTAGTCTAGGCATTCTATGCTCAGCTGTTTATAGGCCTTAAAATTACAACAGCGTGCAAATGTGTTAGAGTGATAACACAAATAGCTAGCCTTAGCCCCACTGACTATTGAAAACAACTAAAGAAATGGGCTGTCTTCAGCCTAGAGGAGGGGGGATCTAATCACAGTCTTCCATTAGTGAGAAGGTACTTAAAAAGAAAGATTGAGGTGTACTCTTTGCGAGGAATCATAGTGACAGAGCAGGAGGCTGTGTCTGAGGGAATGAGGTACTTTGGGGAGAATTGTATGGCTGTAGGAAGAATGTTTTTCACCGTTAGAACAGTTAATCATGAAAAGCTTGCCTGTTGTGATGGAGACCTTTGAAGACATGGCTTGTCAGGGTCCTGGGTCATCTCTGAGGCCCTGTGTTCTGCAAAAGATGGGACCAGTGATCTCCAGAGACCCTTGGCAATGTGGGCATGTTCTGCAGGGATACATACCTGTCTGTCGACAAATTCTCAGTGGAACATTGAACCATTAATGCATCATCTCCAGTTTGACCTCAAGGGTATTAAGTTTGCCTTTTTGCCAAGTTCAAGGTCACAGAGTTCAGCAGACCTTCAACAAACCTCTAGAGCTGATAGTGCTGCAGAAAGAAATGCAGTTACCCTTTATTTCCCTTGTTCCTGAATTTGGATGGTTCCATTGCAAGTTGAATGGTGAAACTCAAATAAATTAAAGAAAGATTTGTTAAACAAATAAATAATTTGTCAGATTTTTTTTCACTGCACTGCAGTAGAAAACTGTATTTGTTGTCACCAGACAAGGGTGGTAGAGAGCGAGATTTTCCTTACTGTTCTGATACGTTCCAGTGTAAGTTGTAGATTGTCAAACAATAACGGAGAATAAAGATGATTCATTTCATGTTCTCTACTCAACTTCTTGGCTCAAAGCCTTTGTAATTATTTTTACCTGTATTTATTGCATGCAACAGTAGTTGCAGCAAGAGTAGTTTTTAAGCATTCTGATTGATAATGTTTCATACACAATGATTGTCAGCACTGAGGTTTTGCAGGAGAATGCAAATCTGCTGGTCTCTGAAGTCTTTAAGATTCAGGTCCTTTTTGGTGCTCTTTGTAGCACACTTAATCAGTTTCTCAAATTTGTCACTTAAAATGGTTTCTGTATTCCTCTGGAAAACGGTAGGTTTCATCCACGCTTGAAGGGGTCTGAATCTGTCATCAGAAGTGTTCTGTTGGCCATCCTCTGTGGCAGTGGTTGTAGATAAAATTTTTACACTTCTTGGCATGTGTCACCTAAGGTGTTGCTCAGAGTTGTTTTTGTTAGGACGTATGTCTGTTAATTTTCTGTGAGGCAGGGTAGCATATGAAATAGGGATGCAGTACCTAAATGGCCACATTGCAACCTCTGTGTGACCAATGGTGCCAGATGTTCTTGCCTACTGAATGCCAACACAGTGCAGGCTGTTCCTTAGCAATGCTGGAGACAGATAGTGAACTCTGAATAAGTGAACTGAACCCTAACTATATGTAAAACCACTTTTTAAGTTCATATATCTGACATATGCTTTTTTACCTGTAGATGAGATTTACTGTCTGTATTGTATGTATCGCCTTGTGGTTTTGGAGCACTTTGCAGCATTTTCTATTGCTGATGTTGGCATGTTGTTTGTGCCTCATTGGAAGTAACTTAGCTGGGTAAAATAGAGTGAAAATATATTTTAAATAGCTCTGGTAAAAGACTGTCAGTGTGAATATCAGAATGTACAGGCAGTGTTTCAAAGAAATAGTTTATTGTAGCTGAACAGTAAATTCCTTGGGGCTTTTTAATAAAGGTAGTGTTTTTTTGAAATTAGTTATTTATTATCCAGGATCAGATTTTGGGTTAAACAGAGGTCTGATCAATGGTAAAAGTGGATATAAGCCTTGAATTTTGTACTTTGAAAGACAGTTTCTTAGTCATCATAAGGGTTAAAATTTGCTGTTGTTCTACATAGAAATACTTCTGTGTGCAACATACTTTTTTGGCTTTCCCTACTCAAATAATTATTTGAAATAATAATAGTACACATAAATATTTTACCAGCCCACTGGTAGGAATGTCACCCTAGAAGGTTGACCCACTTTATTGAAATTAGCATCTGCTGCATTGTCATTTGGCTGCTGTGTTTTAATTAGAATAATTCTTTTGGATGTGTGCTTTGGGCTGGATCACATCACCATTTTTTCCATGGTGTTACTGTTTGTGGTTCTGATGCAGAACCTCATGCAGAAATTACGTGGCTCTGGAGGCTTCTGTCTGCATCTGTCTCTTCAGAGGTGCCAACTACTGGTGGTCAAGGTGGCTCACCAGTTTGTTAGGTAAATACAAATTACAGCTTAATCTCCTAAGGAAAGCTGGTATTAACTGTTGGTTTTCCTTGGCATGCTGAGTTGCAGTTTCTGCATGTGTAGCAGTTGTTTCACAATCCATCATCTTATCTGGCGTAAGGAGAACAAGAATTTCTAGAAAGATCAGCAGACAAGTGTGGGTGGCAAAATATACATCCAGCTAATTTTATTCTGAGTCAGAACATCCAAGGTACCATTACATGAGCATTTTCTCTCATAGCAGGTTCTCCCAAGTTCCTAATCCGGTGCAGTTGCTTAGGCACTCCGTCAGAGTGAGTAATGCACTGTTGGAGGGCCATGCTGTGGGTGGCTGCAATAGTTAAAGTTACAACAAACCCAGCAAAGAAGGTGTTCGTTAGCAGGTATGATAGCACATGTTCATGGAAGGAAACAAGTTGTAGAAAAGGATATTCAGCATGCTAGCTACTCCACTGCTCTGCTGGGAGACTTGAATGTGACATGCTTAATTTTAGATGTTTAGGTAAGGTAGTCATCTAGGCTGCTTTACACCTAAGGACCAGAAATAAGTACCTCTAGATGTTAATTCATCCTATGTGCTTTGTTTGCTATGTGCTTTGTTTGCTATGTGCTTTGTTTACAAAGTAGGCTTTGCTATTTGACACTTACATCTAAGCATCCAGAATAGGGTTTGGGACACAATGAGAGGCAGCTTACTGTAGGTGAGGGTTACCTTGCATATGCACCTAATGCATGTTTGTGTAAGAATTATTCACAGAGAACTAGTGCTCCATATGTTAAAGCCATAACCTAGTATACTTTGTAGTGGGTTGTTTTGTTGGGGTTTTTTTTCGGGTAAACAGGCCCTTAGGTAAATTTTGAATGGACATGTCATTATTATTATATAAAAGGAGGGGCAGCTTATATGAAAAACCTTTTTGAGACAGAGAAATGTCTTCAGTACAAAGAACATTATTTTGTCAAGTAGGTTACTTTCATGTACTCTCAGCTAGGCTCTGTGTTGCACCACTGTCGTCAAAGGCTGAGAATTTGTAGAGGTATCTGTTGCTACAACCGTTTGTTAATTTCCCCATGATATGTATGGTGGGAAGTGTAAGTCTTATCTTTTTCTTTTAGGTTGACAATTGCATTTTTCGCACTCTCTGGTCTGGATATGTTGGATTCCTTAGATGTGGTGAACAAAGATGATATAATAGAATGGATTTATTCCCTGCAGGTCCTTCCCACAGAAGACAGTGAGTGAGTTTTTAGTTTTTTTATTGATATTAACATCTTTACTTTTGCTTTTTACTTGGGGAATAGTGGATGGCTCTTGTTTTTATAAAATACAAGGTTGACCTTCCTGAAGTGCTGTCCTGATAATTTCAGATAGTGTCGTTGAAAAGATCTTGGAAATAGCTCCCTTGCAAGTAATAAAGCTAGAAAAGGCAGAAATTAATTTGAAGAAAAGCCAATTTAAAATAGTATAATGAAGTTGCACCTTTGGGCATCTCAGAGGAATGTTTCACCTGGTTCTAAAAAAAAAAAGCATATGTTGTGAAAGTATTACAAGTCTAATAGGAATACTGTTAATAGGATTATATTGACTTCCACTCCAGTGCCAGGAGCTCTGATCTCAGGTGTGGTTATTTACAACAGCTTTTGGAGAATTGGAGGTGTAGTAGGGGTAAGAAGCAAAAAGGATAAACACAGTCCCTGGATGAGAAAGATCTGTTCCTTAGGTCTGTGAAGTCTGCATTCACCCAAGGTTTTGAGAAGGAACAATGCTACTGCTGGATCCCGGCATTGCTCAGATTGCACAGCAGATTCAAGCTGGCTAGGGAACACACAGGAAATGTCCTTTTCCTAGTGACTTGCCAGAAGTTAGGGGGGTGCTGTTCCTGTGGGCTAGTTGATGTTGGCAGTTTCCTCTGTGGCATCCCAGGTGAATGGCTGGTAGCAGTAGAAAAGGGTGGGAAGAAGGGAGGGAGATGTGGGCGAGGCACTGCTGCTTTATGACAGAAGGTGTTGGTGTGTTAAATGCTGGTGTGGGCATAGCTCCAGGCTGGTGGTCTCTAGAAAAAAGGCAATTCCAGGTGCCTGTCTGTAAAGTCGTGAACATGCACTTCGGATGGATGTAGAAAAAAAATTGTGTGTTTCCTTTATATTATCTAGTCTAATTATATCCTGCAAATTAGGTCTCTAAAATCAGTTTTATGAAGTAAGCATATGGAAGTCAGGACTGCTGATGCTTTATTTTTACAGTAATAAAAAAATCCTTTTTTTACTCTGGAGATCTAGAAACCATCAGATTTATGACAGAAATTAGTTCTGATAGATTTCTTTTTTCTTATCCTGTATTCCAGGATTGATTCTTGAAAATTTGGATTACAAAATTACTCCTACAATTTTTCTTAACAATTAGAAGGTTCCTGTGCCTTACTGTTTTAAAGTCTTTCCACTTTGTTCATGCTTTGTTTTTAGGTGTTGTTCACTTTGTGATTTTTATCCCAGTCTTCAGGACTTCATTCCAAAAGAACAGGGAAGTTTGCAAGAAGAGAGATTAGAACAGGCATTTCTGTTTATTTGTCTTTAATAGTGTGCAGTAATTTTCTGGGGGTTTCTACATGTCCAGAGTTTAGAATATTGCCATTGTCTAGAGCCTCCTAATGAGGGCAGTCAAAATCTCAGCATGCAGATGTGGAAGCTAGCAGTTCAGCAGAGATGTATGTGCTCCTTTTTCTAGCTATCATCGCCTTATTAAACTGAGAGGAGTTTCGGGCAGTGCACTCTGTGCTTTCTTCTTTTCACTAGAAGAACAACCTTCCCTTCAATCTTGCATTTTTGTATCATACTGTAATAATTCTTGTTCTTCTTATACTTTTGGTAATAACACTGTTCTTACCTGGTCGCTTGACTGATAAAACTTCATCATTATTTGTATTTCATTTTTGCTTTTTCAATTGGATGACAGAAAGTGCAAAATGTAAATGATGCCGATAGCAGCAGGTTGGAAATTGGATGACTAAATGTGAGGAAGGAAAGACCTACGCTCCTGTAACCTCTTCTTTCAGTAAAATGCATTGGCTCTGTTTTTTAATCCTGGGTGAGTGCAGTGCTTGTTAATTGACAGCCTCCCAGCAGCAGAGCTCCTGCTCCCTCTTTTGGTCTCTTAGAAGAAGTAACTAAACTGTGGTAGGCTACAGCACTGAAATTTTTGGTTTCAAAGTGCTCGTGCATCTCCAGTTAAAGAAGTGATTGCCAGCTTGATTGATTGGAATCTGTCCAGGTTAAAAGAAAAAAAAAAAAGACCAAGAAAGCATAACACTTTACTTTTAAAGAAACATGCTATTGCAGCATTTTTTTCATACATTCTAATAAATCTCTCTTTCTGTGAAGTATTGTCTTTTAAACATTTAAAATACTGTTTTGTAATGATGAATTCCACCAATCTAAAGTGACTCTATTGTACTTGATAAGTACACTTCACTAAGTTTGGCTTTGGGACTGAAAACCAGTTTAAAGCTGCATTTTAGATGGGAATATGTTTTTACAGAATCCTGGGGTTTGTTCTTGATCGCATCAGTGGTTGAATTTCTAAAGTTTGGTATCAGGCAAAAAGAGAAATACTGAAATTCTTACTAGAAAAATAAATAAATTTCTCTGCTCTTCATGTTTGTCCCTGCAAAGGTTCCTTTATGCACAGCTCTTAACTTGATTTTTATTTGAGGCATTTTTTTTAATATGGTAAATTCTTATTATTTTTAGAACTACTGCTACCTTACAGTCTTTTTTCCAGTGGATGGGAGACAGAACAGTTGATGCTTTGGAAACTTAGTATCTTTTTATTTTTATCAAAAACTGTTACGGTAGGTGTACTGGCTGGGCTAGAATTCCTTTTTTTTCATAGTAACCTCTAAACTTCTGGGTTTTGAGCGTGGTACTGAAAGAGTGTTGGTAACCACCAGTCTTTCAGCTATTGCTGAGCCATGCCAGTCAAGTTCTTGCCTCCTCTGCACTCCTTTTCCCATGGCAGGAACATCAGGGGACACAGCCAGGACAGCTGACCCAGGCTAACCTCAGGAATGACTGGAGGGACACTCCACACCATCTGACATCATTTTCAGCAATAAAAGTGTTTGGGAGAAGAGGGAGAAAGAGGGAAATATTTGTCACTCTGGCATTTTTCTTCCTGAGTAACCCTTACACCTGCTGAGGCCCTGCTTTCTGGGAAGTGGCTATACACGTGCCTGGCTGATGTGATGTAGTAAATTAATTCCCACTTTGCTTTGCTGTGTGCCCACAACTTTGGCTTCACCTATGAAACTGTCTCTGTCTCACTCTATGAGTCTTCTCTCCATCTCTGTTTTCTTGCCTCAGCTGGTGGTTGGAGTCAACCCACCACAGCAATGTTACAGAACCTTCTAGAAAATTCAGAATTTGATGGTTTAGAGCACTTCTTAGATAAAGTCTCACAATACCCTGTGATAGTTTTAGGTGACAGATTTGTATTTAGTGGTAGATGTAATGTATCTGATGGCTAATGATAGCTTCACTTGAGAGGTTTGTAGCCTTTGGAAATTTATGTGAAACTTAAGTTCACTGATACTTAAGTGGTGAGATCTCAATCTACTGAGTAAGAAAGCAAAAAAATGGTCTGTCAGCCTAATCAAAATGCACTTAAGGAAGCTGAAGATTAAGGTCTGTCAGGACGGGCTGTATTCTTCTGTGTGCTTATTGTAGCTGTGATTCAAGCAAATAATGTCCTTTAGGTACCATAATTTTACCTCAAGTCTTCCAGAGACTGGCTCAATACCAGTTCTAATACGGAGAGAATGGCATGTCACATGTGCAAACTGACCCTCACACAGAAACACATTTTTTGCTGAATGCTTTAACTTACTGCTGCCTTCTGCTTGTTTGAAAGGTCCCTGTCTTCTGTAACTCACACTAAATTGTTTATCTTGTATAGACTTTGGCCACCGTTACCTTTCCTTCCCTTTTAGTAAATGCTTTGCTTAGGTGCATAGCTAATACGTGTTTTAGTTTTGTTTGTGTGTTCACTGCAAGAAGACCTTACTATGTTTCCTTTTAGAAAGGAATTGAAATCCTAAAAAGTGGGGTGTTTTTTTTTTTTTCATTTTGAGGAGGTGTTCTTTTGCAAGCCTTACCAGAATTGATATGTTTTTAGCTTAAGATGTATTTTTTGAAGTGTTAGTGAAATTGGAAAAGGGTTGACAGAAGACCCTCTTTTAACTAGTTGCTTGTTCTTAAGATCCTTATCATGTCAGTATTTTGCTGGTTTTCCTCTCATAGTGCAGCTTCTTGACAGAATTATAAGTTTATTTTAACTACCTAAGTGCAACTCATGGCAATTTAAGGAAGATGTATTGCAGTTTCTTGCAAGTCACATTCAGAGCCAGTTCAGCACTTTTAAAAGACCATGAATCCAGAGCTTTGTACTCAAGTAATCTAAATTACGCAGTGGAAGCACACTGCTTGGCCATATTCATCCACCATCCTCCCCCATAGGAACAGTGGCATTTGTTTGACCCTGCTTGAGAGCTTGCTGAAGTGGCAGAAAAACACGCATTTATTTATCTAACAGAAGGTTTGCTTTGTGTTGCTTTGGTGAACTGTGTTGATTGGGACTCCCAGTGCCAGCCCACTGAGGGAGAGGGAAGAAAATTGTACTTCTTGACAGCTGGATGCTTCACTAGCTTTGCTATACTAGGAAATTGAACCAAAAGGAATGCTGAAACATAGTTTATTTGTCGGTCTGAATCCCCAGGACCCATGGATAACAGACTGAAAACCAGTGTGTTACATGACAGACTTAAAACTTCTATTAAAGTCTAAATTTAGATTTGTATTAATGATTCTTTCTTCTTATGTGGCAGCACCGAAAAAAAATGTTTAAAATGACATTGACTTTTTTGAAATCATTGATACATGTGAACTTTCTGATCATGAGTATCTTGAGTAAAAATACAAATTTTCCTCAAGCATAACTTTGTTTAATGGCTACATTAGAAGTATTTATCTGGATGTATAATGGACTTCCATATTAGAGAATCAACTTTGCATTTAGTGACATACTGTAGTGCTTTGATTTACAGGAACAATTACAAGCTCTAGTTCAGTGAGAAGAGCTTACACTTACTTCTATCTGGATGTACTGACTGAATCAGCCTGTGTTAAAGCTATGATTTTTTATCTATTATAAGATTTTAATAATGTTTGTAAATTCCTGTGCTTAGCAAAAGGAGAGAAGCCTTGCAGCCAGAGAAAAGCATGGATAATCTGAATGTGAAAAAGTAGTGGTAAAAGTTTTATCAATCCTTTCCTACAGGAGAAATCATAAAGTATAAATAATAAAAATGCCCTGTCTGTAAAAAAAGAGCTCTTAGGGTAAGTGGTCTGTGGTCATCGCTTGCAGCTCTTTTACATATCTTAAGGTCTTTCTGGCTTAAGGACACATAAGTAACATTTTTTTCTTCACATGAAAGTTGCAACTCTTGATTTAAGCATGAAGTCTTTTGGTTTTGGAAAAGGATCAGTTTTCTTTAGTTGTTAAATGAGAAAAGTTTTTCCAGGTGTGTTTTGTTCAGCTTGCAGTAGTTACACAGCAATTTATGAAATATTTATTGCTTTTTGCTCTGTCTTAAGCTCCTGCAGAAAGTGGCTGAGTAAGGTTGATGGTGCAAGTGAACAGCAGGTGGTACCGTTTCATAGCTGCAGTTGAACTGACGCACAGCAAACTCTGCTGCAGCTGAACTGGCCACTCCAGCAGTTCTTTCCCAAGCGACATAAGCTGTGCTTATATCCTTTTAATTTGGGTGTATTTCATTTTTAATTCCATTTCTGATTCTGACAGCCCATTTTTGGTTCAGGAAGGTAAAGGGTTGGATTAGCGTCACTAAACTATTCCATAAAGCAAGAAGTGCAAATACTTTACAATAAAGTAGTAAAAGCAACTTCACAGAAAATTATATTTCACATTATAAAGTTTCCTTCGTAAACTGAAAGACAGTAATTTCCTGCAACTCTCCTTTGGTTACCATTTGATTTTGAACTTGAATGTTCACAGGATGCTAAAAAAACATTTTGAGACACAACATCAGTGTTCTAGAGTCATGTGGTTAAAACCAAGCTGTTTTCACTTCCTGTTTTAATGCTTCCTGTATCAACTCAGAATTCTATTTTTTACTTCAAGTATTGTGACTAGAGATTTGGCACTTGCAATACCAAACGTCTAGGAAGCACCTATTGCAGGCACATTAATGCATTTGAGGACAGGATAAAATTCCCTGAAAAGTTTGCCCTGAAGTTTGCCCTAAAGGGCATGCTGGTTTTCTGTTTTTCATAGGAGCCAGTGTGAGAAGTTTAGAATGGGAGATCAGAAGTACTGACAAAATAGATTTTAAATTGATAGCAATACAGTTAAAAATACAACATTTTAAAATGGTAGATGCTGTTTTCTAGTTGATAGAAGTTTAGTAGTACAAGAAAGATTTTAAAATACTACATGAAAATCAAACATCTAAAGGGAGTAATAGATCATGATTTCATTCATGTACTTTACTTTTAATTTATTTGTATATTATCTGTGAATTCAGAAGACAAAGTGACCCCCTAACAGCATACAAAACACTAATAGCATGAAACTTGGGGTTCATGCTGTCATTTCTACCTTGATAATGAATTATAAGCTACACTCCAAAGGGCCAGTGATGGGGATTAGTATTTCTGGGATGAGTCCTTCCATCTAGCAGCTGTCAGCTGAGTTATGTTTAACTGCAGAGCTGTCTTGGTTGTAATATGTTTCCCTTTGCAGCAGGCTGGAATATCTGTGTGTTAGTAGGATAGCGACTCTTTTCCGGGTGAAGGGTTTCCACACTAGTATCATTTCGAAGTGAGTGTCCTAGTTTGCTTAAGTGCTTAAGACGCAGATTCATTTTTACTGAAAATGAAAGTAAATGGTGAGTTTTATTTTTTTCCATTATGTTGTCTAGGAAGTCTAGGAATTACCAGGCAGGAATTCTAGGTCTTCTCTTTCTGATTCATTCACATTGTGGCATTTTTGACATTGTGGTGGTTTTTTGGGCGGTGTCCTTCAAGACCTTAGGTTAGTCTTTAAAACTCGTTAAATTTTTTTGTGCTTTCCAGAGGCTTATGCAACATGAATGCAAAATTTTGACTCTGGAAGCGAACAGACTAATGTTATCTGCTGAGAATGTTTAGATTATAATAAAATAAGACAGTTGCAAAACTTCTGTCTACAAATACAGATAGTCTTTCCTCTTTGTGGATCTGACTATGGCACGCCAGCTTTAAACGAGGCTGAAGTTGCTTTTGTTACATGTGTACAATCATTTAAAAGTACTTTTGACTGAACTGTGGAGGAAGTGTGGAATTTCAGGTGTTTCACTCCATATCAGTTAGATCCGAAGACTTGTCTTGCAGAGAAAGTTGCATACTTCAGGCCCAGTTGAAATTCTTAGGCTAATAACACCTTTCTAGTTTAAAGTTTGCATATATACAGAATATATTTAGAATTAGAAGGTAATATGCTGCTAAATTATACCAGAACTTGTAGACTGTGTTGCATAGTGATGTTACTTACAGCTTTCAGCTTTATAACTATTCATTCTTATTTATTCTGGTGCAATTTTCCCTAATATCCATGAGGATTTTAAATTAAAGGCTGAATAACTTTAAAAAATCCATGGAGAGGATTTAAGAACACCCAGGTGCTGTTTAACTGTGGCATTCATTAGGTTTTTACTTTCAGACATTGAGCAGTAAACAACTGAGGTTTTGCCGTGCGAAAGTAAGTCTGAGCCTTGCAAAGCTGTGCTTAACTGTTGACTATGTGTGGTTCACACTTCTATGTGCTACATGCTCAGGTATTGTGACACATTTAAAACAATTTACACTGAATCACTGACAGAAATGTTTGATAGCTACAATGTGCTTAAAACTGCGAATTGTTTGTCCTTGAACATGTTGGGAAGTATCTTGAAACAGTTTTGCTTGGGAACAGACGGTATTACTAGGCAGGAATCCACAGAGGAATAAAAAAAATATGTTAACTCTGGCCATTTTCCCAGGGGAGCAGTCCTTTTCTTCTCTTTTTCTTGTGAGCATGGAAGACAAGTCTGTGGTGATACAAACTGTATTTCCACCAAATTTAAAAAAAAAAAAAATCAAACCTGATGTTTTGTGTTTTGTCACTACAGCAGTAAGAAAGTTAAGTTTGCTTGTGGTTTTCTTTGTTTAATTTTTTGTTAATCAGAGAGATAACGAACTAAGGTTGGGAACTGAAAAACACATGCACACTCTATTAAGACTATGAATAGTGTTGAACTAACAGGTCTTGATCTCATTAGAGAATTATGGTTTACAATGATTGTTTCAACAAAACAAGTTAGTTTAGTATTGTTTTAATCTTTTCCAGGATCAAACATGAATCGCTGTGGATTCAGAGGCTCTTCATATTTAGGGATGCCATTCAATCCCTCCAAGGTCAGTTAAGAATCTGTATTTGAAATGTTTTCAATTAGGCAATAAATAATCTTGTGGTTTTTCATAATATTAACTGCATGATTACAGAATGTCTGGAAGACGGGGAACTTTGTACTGTTAATACTGAAATGTTTGCAGAACTATTAAGAAATGTGCTTGAGAAACATATGAAAATGATACCTAGAACTTAAATTCTCACAGCAGTGAAGAAATTGACTTACAAATTGTGGCTTAGTGCAGTCTCCTCCTTCTCTGGTCTTTTACTAACAAAGGAAAACTTCTCTAGCTGAAGAACTGTCATGAGGCAGAGAAGGGCCGAATAGCCCTGAGTGGTGCAGAATGTGCTGTTCTTTGGTGTCATAGAAGGGTTCAGGCTGGAAGGGGCCCTTAAGATCATCTAGCTCCTATCCCCTTACCAATGGCAGGGACAACTTCCACAAGACCAGATTGCTCAGGACCTCATTCAGCTCGACCTTGGATGCTTCCAGGGATGTGCTATGCACAACTCTGGACAATCTATTCCAATGCCTTGCCACCCTCACAGTAAAGAATTTCTTTCTAATACCTAATCGGAACCTGCTGTCTTTCAGTTTGAAGCCATTCCCCCTTGTCCTGTCACTACATGTTCTTGTAAAAAGTCTCTCTTCATCTTTCTTGTATGGTTCCTTCAGGAACTGGAAGGCCACAAAGGTCACCTCAAAGCCACCTGTTTTCCAGGCTGACAAATCCCAACTCCCATAGCCTTTTCTTATAGGAGAGGTGCTCCTCTGGTGAACTTAGTGGCCTCCTCTGGATGTGTTCCGACAAGTTCCCATCCTTCCTCTCCTGAGGAGCCCAGGGCGGACACAGCACTCCACATGGGATCTCACCAGACCTCCCTCCCCTGCTGCCCATGCTGCTCTGGGTGCAGCCCAGGACACGTTTGGCTCTCTGGACAGAGTGCCATGGCTGGGTCATATCCAGCCTCTCATCCACCAGCACCCCCTAGTCCTTTGCTCTCGATGGCTTCTCTTGTTTTCACACTCTGTGTGTCCTGTGCCAGGTGCAAGCACCACCTTGTGCTTGGTCTTGTTAAATCTCACGAGGTTCCCATGACCCACTTCTGGAGCTTGTCCAGGTCCTTTGAGAAGGGTGAATCCCATCTGATGCCAATGTTTCTGATGCCATGTAGGCCATCCCATTGTCGAAGAAACACCTAAAATCTTGGCAGTGACACAAGCCAAGGAGCCAGGTATTAATAGACCTGACTGTTTCTTCCAAAGTCAGTGCTGCAACTGCAAGTGGTATTTCTCTTCCTGTATTGAATCATGTGTATTTGATTGCACCTGATATTCCCCTAGACTTAGGCAAGGCTCTGTTCATCCCTGTTTATCATGGGATACATATTTCATATCGTAATGTCACCCCAGGACAGTAAGAGAGCATGCTTTGAAGCCTAGTGAACCAAGGTTCAAGAGAGTTTAACTTTCATGTGAAAAGAAAGTGCCTTTTATAAAAGAGAGAAAAGAAGGTTAGCAGAGGCTAGTTTAGTGCTGTCATGCATTTTTCATCCACTTTTCAGTGAGATTTGATTCTTCACTCTCAAACACAGGACAGAACTACTGTACTTCTTTCACAGTCCTTCCTGCACACTGGCCTCTACTTTGCTTTTCCAGCTGTTTCACACCTTTAGCAGCTCTCCAGTGTAATACATTATATCAGTGCATACTTTTGGAAACCTTTTCCAATTCCTCCCCAGTGTATGATGCTAGAAGAGTTTATTCTGGATATAGTTCTGAGATCTTGTAAAGGGCCATGAAAACAAAGTGTGTAAGATTGGCAACGCGTTTTTTTCCCCTTCCAACACTTTGTCGTGTTTTAATTCTCAACTTCCTACAGTATATGCTTCATACTGCAATACTACCTTTACTGGAAATATGTTGCAATCCATTAGTGTCTTAGAATGTGTTGGCCAATATAGAGATGGGATAAAGGGGTGGAATCGCGTAACCTGTGGAAATTAGCTACAAGGTCACTATCTGTAGAAAATTGTTGGCGCATGGATGTGGTTTTTATTCAAGCATTGCAGTCCTTTCTTCATTGTATCTAAATTTGAGGGATTGCATCCACTTGATTTATTGGCTAAGAAAAGTTTAAAGCATTTCTGGCACTGGTTCTGAAATAACTAGAAAAAAAGGCTTGGAAATTCACTGCTATGACACTGAGATATGTTTATGGTCACATCATTTTTCTTTGTTCATTATTTAAAAACATTCTGTTAAATCTGCCTTGAAAAATATTTTTTGAAAAGCCTGTAAGTATTTTAGATTTACATTGACGTTTGCTATTTATTACATGCCTCTAGAGTGATTTCATTCTTGAACTCTGGGAAAGTGCCATACCAGAGATAACCAAATCTGTCCAGTCAGTAGGGACCTTTAAAAATCCTAGAAAAAAATGAGGTTTATGTTAGAATATCCAGCTTTACTAAAGGATAAGTCATTTGGGTTTGGTTTAGGAGTTAAGGTGTTATAGCTGTTGCCTTTGTGGTGTTTGATGGTAGTGTCTTTGCAGCTTTTTGGGACAGAAACAAAAGTAAAACAAAAGCATATCTACTTCACCAACTCAGAACACAGCCCTCATGAGCTGTAACAGTCTTAAGTGTAAATGAAGGCTACAAGTGACTCCTGTCATCACTTTTAAACATGATTAATTTTAGAATTAGAAAATAATTATAAACTGAAGTGGCTCCAGATTTTGCAGTCTCTCAGATATGGTGTTACTGAAGTTTAAACTAGCTTTTTAAATTATGGGTGAACAGTCTCCTCAAAGTTTCAGGTGGGCCTAGGTCTTTTAAGTATGTTTGAAGTGCTGTGAATCAGTTTTAGGGCTAAATTGAAAGCCAATAGCTGCACCTTTTATGTAAGATTGTGGTAATTACAATATGCTTTTACTTGGGGGAAAAAGAATTCTTTTGTATTCCTCACACAGCATTGTGTTTTCTCAAGGTTGTAACACTTGTGCTGGTGAGAGCGGAATAGTTAAAAATATTTTGCAGAGTGAATCACAGAGAAGATAACAATAAATAGAATACTAAAGTAAATTTAAGGTAAAAAATAAGTACTATACAGACCCAGATAAGCCTGGGCCAAAATATGTCTGTATTATATATTTATTTTAAGTAGACATCTCTGTAATATATTTTGAAGGATCCTGTGCAACATGGTCAACTGAAAAGTGTCTCTGCCCACGGTAGGGGACTTACAGGTAGATGACCTTAATGTCCCTTCCAACCCAGGCCATTCTGTGGTTCTGTGAAGTGAGAAATGACAAGATCTTGCAGAATAGTTTTGAAACAAGTAAAGAGATTACAGAAGCAGAGACACCTTGAATTAGCAACTAGATACTGCTTTTGGCAACATACCGTGAGTTTTACTCAAATTAGCTAAATCAGGTAAAATCATGTGCTTTAAATGAACTTAAATCATTACAATGTGAAAAACATACCTCCAAAGCTTAGGCTGCCTACCTCCAAGTGAAGACCTCTAACCACTGAACATCTGCAATAAATGTAAAATACATTGTACCTTTGCATCAGAGCATGCTAAAGATTGTCCAACAGCTATTAAGTAGGCGTGTATTTAGAAATTAGATAACTGTGTACTTAGGTATTTTGAAAGTATAACAAAAGCTTCTTGGCTGTAACCAGGCGTGTTGGCTTTGTGTACTTAGCACCCAGCACACACCTCTGTGCAAACACATCAAATAACCAATAAGCTTCGTGTGTGGATTGGCACCCTGGGTGAAGGAACCCTGTCTTGGGACAACAATGCCAGGTGTGAGGAGAAAGTTTTTTGAAAGTGGGACTATGCCAGTGCAAGTGTATGTTCAGTAGCATTCTTTCTTAGTGTTTAAAGAGACCTTGCCCATGCTTCTGCAGCAAAGGGAGTTTCTTAGCTCTCTCTGCAGTGGACAGTGGGAATTCCTGGTGGCCATGAGTTATGTTTTAATAACTGTTCTAAATGATATAGCGGGGAACACCATCACACTGTTGAGCCAAATTTAAAAGTTTGAAAGCTTCCCCTCACCTTACATCTTTAAATGTTAATTCTTTGAAAGAAGGCTGAGATTGTGGAGAACATGATGGTAATGCCAATAGAACAGAACTGTTTACTCCATCTCTGAGATCCAAGTAAATCTGTTTCCTGTGGGACCTACAGACTAATTATCACAAAAGGCAAAGTGCATAGGGAACAGGCCCTGGCTATACTCTCTTTGTTGTATTTTCAGAGAATGTCTGCACCAGTGCATTAGCTCAGGTCAGTAGAGAGCACTTTACAGAAGCAATTGAATGTGCCTTATATGTCTATTTAACGTGCAGGGTGGGAGACAGTGACAGGGGCACTGGCAGCACAGGGATGGGAGTGGGAGCTGTTGAGATCTATGCTCTCTTCTCAAGAGAGGGCCCAGGACTGGGAATAAAGGGAGAGGAGGTGCAGGTCTCAGCACTCACTCTCCTGTTTTCCTTCTCTATTATGTAGCTTTTTCAGTGCTGCTGAAGCAATTTCACCTTGTTTTCTGCCTCTCTTTCCCAACCACCTTTGATTCCCTTGTGTGAGAGCAGTGTCTTGCTGTCTGGTGGCTCACAACAATTTTTATCCCTGTTTCTTACTAGAAGCAAAGCGTTTTGGCTTTGGAAATAAACATAACTTGCCTGAAAAATACCAGTTACACATAGCATAATATTAATTTTGGTTTTATGCTGCTTTTTCCTTGTGTCTTTAAGATGAGCTGCAAAATAAGAATTACAACTGATTAGACAATAATGCTAGTAAAATATCATTTAAAAGTCTCTAATACTCAGTTTTGAAATAGCTTTTATTCTGTTTAAAATGCTTATCTACCAGTTGCTCCAAACTGAACCATCCCAAGTTTCCAAAGTCATCTTGTTACATGTGGTCTCTGTTTTCATGGAGTGGCACAGTCCAGTATGGGCCTATAAAATACCATAAGGAAAAATAATAATTTTAGTGCAGCTGTATCCATCCCTTGCTCATTTCTATGATTTGTGCTGTGGGACTAGTCAGCATTTAACTATCATTTTAGCTTCTCAGTTGACATTCAGTGATCCTTGTGAGTCCCTTCCAACTCAGGATATTCTATGTTTCTATGATTACTTGGTATATAAATACTTTATTTCAACTCTGATTATTATTTTAAAACAGAGATGAAAGTAGATGTGGCTAATTTGGTATTGCTTCAATTGACAGAGAGATTATTAATAATCTCTCACACTGCTTTCTCCTTGTAGATCATTATGTTGTAAAATCTTTGCTGAGGGGCCTTCCAGAAGTTTGGCTGTTTAAGAGTGCTTGCCCAGCTGCCAGGAAGCTAGTGCCCAGTGGTGTGTCAGGACAAATATAGGCACAGTTGAGGGCATCCCATCTTTTTGCTTAACTGTTGCACAAATACAGCTCTTGGCAAAGCTTTTTCCAAAGCTTCGTACTGACCAAGTGTTTAGAAAGGTAGCAGAGTTACGCAGTAGCTTAGTTTGATGAGGAAAGCTGAGCAGGATGCCTTCAGTTTACCCATGAGTGAAGGAAAAAGTCATTTGTTTGCCCCTTGAATAAAAACATAAAAAGAAAGTTTTGCTGTAGTATAAGATCTTGTGATGTTTCAATATTTCTATTTTTTCCTCTTTTTTTAGGGTCCAGGTACATCTCACCCCTATGATAGTGGGCACATAGCAATGACTTACACAGGACTATCATGTCTAGTTATTCTTGGGGATGATTTAAGTCGAGTAAATAAGGATGCCATACTGACAGGACTGAGAGCTCTCCAACTGGAGGATGGAAGGTAAAAGATATTTTTATATTCTGCAACTTTCACAACCCACATGTGGAATAAAACATAAGAAACATTTTCTTTATAAAAGTAGGTATAATCTTTTTGTTTTGTTAGCAAATAGTTTGGTTGGTAATCGTATCAGTCATAGAATATATGCCAATACGTACGCTGGCTTCTTGCAAATTTTTAAGTCATCAGAGGGTACTGACTAGCTCTTTGAACCAAATGGAGGCTTGCCAAGCAGGAAATCATAGAAGAAATGATTAAAGGTTTATTTTTTGTCACAGGTAGTTCAACCTTTTACCCGTTTTTGTATATCTTAGAATCATCAAGGTTGAAAAAGACCCTTAAGATCATGAAGTCCAGCTGTTAACCCTGCA
This sequence comes from Rhipidura dahli, assembly GCA_013399225.1. NCBI lineage: Eukaryota > Metazoa > Chordata > Aves > Passeriformes > Rhipiduridae > Rhipidura > Rhipidura dahli. The sequence continues at coordinate 52,535 of VXAC01006738.1, forward strand.
CTGCCAACTCCAGCATTAAATCCCTGAACACCACATCTACATGTCTTAAATACCTCCAGCCATGGTGACTCCACCATTTCTCTGGGCAGCCTCTTCTAGTACTAGACAACCCTTCTGATAAAGAAATTTTTTCTAACACGTAATCTAAACTTCCCCTGGTACAACTTCAGGCCATTTCCTCTATCCCACTTGGGAGAGGAGATCAGCCCCACCTTGCCACAGCCTCCTTTCAGATAGCTGTAGAGAGTGATAAGGTGTTCTCTCAGTGTTCTTTTCTCCAGGCTGAGCGCTCCAAGGTGCCTCAGCTGGTCCTCATCAAACTTATGCTTCAGAGCCTTTTCCAGCTTCACTGCCCTTCTCCAGGCATGCTCCAGCACCTCAGTGTCTTCTTTTTTGTGAGGGGCCCAAACTGAACACAGCACTCGAGGTGCAGCTTCACCAATGTCTGGTACAGGGGGATTGTCACTGCCCTGGTCCTGGTGGCTACTTTCTGATACAAGCATCCAAATCAGGGCATCCGCCATCATCTTAGGCGTATCTGAGATTGTGCCAAAATAATGCAGACACAATAACTGTAAAATGTTTGTAGAGTTTGGTGAGATTGTAACAATAAGAAATGAAGAACTGATTCACCATTTGTATTAGAAACGGTAGTATTGGCAATTACTTTTACACGTACCTGGGAAACTGGTCCTGAATTTGCAGTAAGGAGAGAAAGCCTTGTGAGCTGTTAGGATTTCTAGGAAGTCAAAAAATTCTGCCCAGAAGAGTAAAGGGTAGAATGTTAAGTTATATATCTGTATATACTGTCATAGCTGAAAGACTATAAGCATAAACATCTTGGAATAAATAAACACCAGTGTCATTATGTTGCTGGAAATAGTTACCCAGGCTAAACTAAATGTTAATAGTTCTATTCATTTTCCTTGGCTTAGAATCACATCTTCTATAAAGAAAACCTAGTGTAGCTTTGGGTTATATTTATAAGACTACTGGAAACTAATCTTTAAAGAAAACACTGCGCAGTTCCTTGAACTGCATTTCACATTTTATGGTGTAACAGGCGAAACGGTGTCTAAAGACAGAAATGTTTCTTTCAGTTTCTGTGCAGTGCTGGAAGGAAGTGAGAATGATATGAGGTTTGTGTACTGTGCTTCCTGTATCTGCTACATGCTCGATAACTGGTCAGGCATGGATATGAAGAAAGTGATAGACTACATTAGAAGAAGTATGGTGAGTGTTCACAGAATGTTGTTTCTTTCTATGCTTAAAGGCTTATAGCTTTTTTCCATAACTATGGCTGAAATAATCTCTGTCCAAACTGAAGTATTAAGGTAATTTCTTTATTTTTTTCTTCCTGTTCTAGCAAGTTGAGAATTACAAAGTACATTGATTTTTTGTATAGGTATTTTCATGTAATGTGTGTGCTAGCAAGATAATTTTATTTGGTGTGTTTGTTCACTGCAAATTAAATTAAAAATCCTCTTTATTTGTAATAATTAGAAAATCAAAAGCAAGTTTTTGAAAACTGAGGTGTGATGTTTGTGTAACTTAGAGAAAGTGCATAAAGCACTGTATCAGTAAAATCCTCACATTTCATTGAGCTGTAGTTCTGCTTTTTAAAAGATGTACAGATTCAGATAAACTAATTATTGGCATCAGTTCATGCTTAAGTGCTTCCAGTCATGCCCTTAATTATTTATTAATTAGATAACTTGGAATGAAGAAAAATATTCATGAGTATGTACACATCTTTTTTTCTGTGTCTGTGCAAGTTGCCTTCATATTAGGTTGGAGTAAAGGAGCTTTCCATTTTTTTTCATGCTGTTTCATTACTTTAATTGAGTTACATTTTCCAAGATTGAAATACAATTTTTTGAAGAAGCTAAGCAAGCTTGAAAATTGCAGTTGCCTGAGTGTCAGTAAACACAGAGTGAAGAAGACCCCAATTTGTGATGACACAAAACTTCTGTTGTAAATGAAAATTTTTAGTAGTTGCTGACAGCAGCAAGATTGTAAAATTTATGTGAGAAACAAGTTTAAAAAAAGACTTTAAAATCTCCTGCTTCAGATCAAACTGGTTTTTATTTGTTGTTTATTTTTAAAGGAGGTAGGTAGATGCCTTAGTATTTCTTCCTGTTCACCTCAAGAAGCTTTCTGGCACACTGCCATAGTCCTGAACAGACGGAGGTGATCAAGGCCAGGGCTCAGTCAAACAAGGATATGGACCTGCAGTCTGCTCACACCCTAGTGACACCTTTTATCCCTTTTCCCTTCTGTTTTCCCTTACTTGTTCTTCCCCAGTCTGCTTTGATTTTCCTTTTCTTACCATTGGTCTTTTCCCTAGCCATGCCATAGTAAGTCATGCACACCCCTGCATTCCCCAGAAAACAGTCCATAGTAAGGGAGTTTTCTGTACAATCCTTAAATCTTCCTCCCCTGCACCCCATATGAGCCCTTCTCCCATAGTTGGTAGCTCACCTTACTCAGCATGGGTTCTCAGGATGAGAATATCCCTGCTGAATCCTCTCAGTGGGTTTCAGCCAAGGACAATGATTTATCCATTCTCTTTTCACAGTCTGAGGGAGGAGCTTAGGCAGACTGCTTGCTCTTACTGATTAGTTCAGGAGACTTCTTCCTCCTCTGACCTCTTCTGCACCTTTGTGTTCACGGAGATCAGTCTTTAGTCAGATAGCTTAGCAGAGATTCAAAAGGAGAATCAAATATTACAAAAGAATACTAAACAAAACACAAGAGCGAAATCCTCATTGTAGTTCTGTACATCACATTGTTTGTTAGTTAACCTTGTGAACATTTGAGTGCAGCTTTTGTCCTGAAGGAGATGGTGGAACTAGGAAGGGGACAAAAAAGTTAGAGTTGAACAGTGAAAGATATGAACCAGATTGTTTAAAAGGAGTATTTAATATACTAGGATTCTTTATTCTGGACCTGAGATTGTTAAGTAGAGTGTGACAGTGGTGTGTAGCACTGAGAAAATAAAGGGAGCAAGAAGCAGCTATTTCTTTCTAAGACAGAACTAGAGAGAGCTTCAGATGAAGCCATTCATAGAGCTGGCAAGTGGAGATTTCTTGGAAGTTTAAAGCTTTGAAATGGTACTGGAGATTTACTGTGTAGTGTGATCTTGAGCCAGATTTATACTTTGCTTCTAGATCTTAGCATTAATTGTTGTACCTGCAAATTCCAGTCATTATGCTCTTATTGGAAAAATTGATACCACTTAAAAAAATGAATAATTGAAGCCTGAACAGGGCAAGACATTTTGGAAGGCCTCATACTAATGCTTCAGTTCACCAGTAAAGTAGACATGGAGTCATGGCATGATCAAAGTACCGAAGACACTGTGGTTTATCACACAGATTGTGTCTTTTCCTGGCTAGCTCAGAGAGCAACTTATATCCTACAAGCAGTGTTCTGTAGGCAGCAGTTATCCTAGCACGTAGAAATGTGCAGCAAGACATGCTGTATTTTTATCCAGGTTTACTGTGAGTTGGTAGGTTAACTATACACTGTATTCAGGAGGACTTCTTTAAATCACTGGTGTGCTGTGAATTCACTGCAGAGTTGGCATGCACAGGTACACTAGTTCTGTCTGTGTTTTCTGGGTTCTCACACCTTGGTCAGACCAGTATTTCTGTGAATTGACTCAGTTGCAAGGAGTCTGGCAGTTCTAGAAAAAGACACAAAACCTTTGCATATGGATGGTCACATTTAGAGCTGCAGATGTGTCTGAAGAAGTCTCAGACATTCAGGGACTAGCCCATTGTGAAAATCATTTCCCAGCAGTGCTTGTTCCTTCCTTTCATTCATCTCTTCCCACCACTTTCCTTGAGATGTATTTCAGTTCAATTACCTACCACAGGAGCCAAGTATTTCTTAAAGTGTATCTTATAAATAAATACAATGAATGTGAAATGTGGCATCCAAGAATGTTAGCTTGATTTCTCCCATTAAGAGTTTGTAGATGGTGCTAAAACTAACCTGTAAAATGGAACAATACAAAGTAAATTCTATTTGAGATTATTTTGTTAATCCTTGCATAACTAACTATACAATGAATATATCTATGGGCTTTATTGTAAATGCTTATTCCTGTTTTGCTACAATGTCACCTTATTCTGGCACTTTTGTTAGTTATGGAACAAAAGAGATAGCACTGCTCAGTACTAAACTGCTTTGACAGAAAGGTGTGGTTTTGATTTACTGTTGTCTGTCACTCATTTGCACCTAGATGAAGCACATGGAAGTTAACAGAACTCTTCAGTTTTTCAAATTGGCATACATGTGAAGTGCAACTAATCTGGATTGAGAGTAGCATGACTGGTTAAACACAGTAATCTTTGTAATAAGATTGTGGGGTTTTTAGCTTATTCTTTAGAATTTGTTGCCTTTAGTGATGCAGTGTAAGAATTGTGACATACAGTTCAATACAGATGAATGAGGGAGTGCATTTGTGTAGTTAGGCATGTCAAGGACAGCAGAAGATTGGAACATAAGCAATGTTTAAAACGTTAAAAGGAATTGACTCTTCATACAGAATAAATAGCCCTGTTGTTGTCACTCAACTAAAAGGTGTTTATACAACACTGATCACAAAAATAGTGCTGGGCCAGTTTTATTCTCAGTAAAATACACAGTTTTTTATCAGTGTAAGTTGATTGTTGTCTTTCAAAACTGAGACATATCACTAATCAAAAGACAACAGACACTGGGATGCTGAGATTTTGAGTGACTTCCAGAGACTCAGTAACACTGCTTTTTGCAGCAATGCTTGTTTTTTTTAAAGTAGAGAAATTGCAAGAAGCTCTAAAAATATCATCTGCTTCTTCTAGTATAGTCTTCTTCAATGCAGTTATATTGGTCTGTTGATATAATTAAGCTGGTTATAAAACTTGTAGACTTTGAAGTGAAAATTTTAATCAGCTAGATTTACATGTTTCCTGAGGATAGTATTTAATTACGCAGTTCTCATGCTGCAGTAATCAAGAGCTCCTTTTGCAATACCATTTCTTGAGTCTTTTCAAAAGGACAAAGAAATAAAAGTATTCCCTAGCTCTTTAGTGCACACAAGTCCCCAAGAGCAGCTGCTGTTTGTAAATAAATAGGCATCAGTTAGCCAAGGGTCAGCTACCATCTATTAGAATTTGAAGCTAATTGTACAGCCCAGCATAGTAGTGTCTGGGATGCACACTTAACAGCTTTTCTCCCAAGCTAATTACTTTGTCATACACAAAACAAGCCACCTCCTCTTACAATTGGTGTTTGTAGAGTTAATTAGCTCTGCTGGCATAGCTTTGCTAATCACCTTGCCTTTTCTTAGCAGTTAATGTGGCTGTGGAGCTTGGCAGCACAATTGTATTGCATTCTCAAAAGGCAGTGCAAAATGAGGAGTTTACACAGTGTGCTTTAACATTCAGAAGTTCATAGACATTACTTAAGATTTACTGGTTCAAACCTGAGAAATAAAGCTGCAACTGGAAGTGTGTGTATCAGATATTAGTATTTTTAGTTGCTTCAGCTTGCAGCAACAACTCAGGGCTAGGAATACAGTTTTAATGTTTCTTCTGTGTCTACTTCTTACTTTTTTCTTCTCAATGTCAGCTTTAAAAGCAGATGTACAAAGTAATCCTTAGGTAATTTCTAAAGACATGATCGTCCTGTAGCCTTTCTTTGGTCACCACTGTGTGTTGGGGTTTGAAAGT
>VXAC01006739.1:4165-17611 GCA_013399225.1 Rhipidura dahli
TTTGTTTTTTTGTTTTCTTAGTTTGTTTGGGAGTTTTTTGGTTGGTTGGTTGTTCTGGATTTTTTTTTAAAGAAACAAACACTGATTTTCAATCCCCTCTTGGGAGACCATCTTGCCATTGTATTTCCACACTTCTTTACTGTGTCACCAAATTGTGCAACCCAGTAAGACTGGATTTATACAAATAGCACTGAGGCCCTGGTGGACTCACCTTTTACTTCCAAAGGGAGAGGTTTACTTCAGCATCATTCTGGTATCCTCTGTACCCTCCTGTGGACTGAAACCCTATTATCAGTTGGACCAGACTAGGTACACCTTCAGGACACAGTTTCTGTTTTAGGCTCATCTGAAAGAGAAGATTCCCCTTCCCAATGAAAACCCTCCTGCAGCAGCTGGGGATAAACCACTTTAACAGCCCTCTCCTAGTCCAAAAGAAGCCCTGCAGATGCCAGCAGGGAGCAGGACCACAGCAAAGCTGCCTTCGTGGTGGTGCAGAGGCTGGGTTATGCAGGATGGGTGCTAGTGCTGGTTGCTCCTTGCTGCCCCTGAGGAGCACAGGATGGTGATGTACAGAAACACAGTGAAACACAAACACTTTCTGTATTTCTTCTAGTGTGTGCAAACTAAATTTTACTAATGCCATTTTTGAATGAGTACTTTAGGGGCTTTCAGGGAAAAAGCAGTTGGCCCAAGCTATGATGCCTTTGCTGAGCAAGCATAGCATGACTTCACTGATGAATCCAGATATCTTAATGTTTTCTGTGGAGATTATTTTTTGCTGTACATGTGTTCCATGCCGTGCTGTTGCATTCTGAAATAATTATTTAGCAAAAAGTTAAAAATACACCTGCAGAGTATAATGATATAAATGATATAAATAAATTTAACACTGTAAACCTTCCTGCAGGAGCTTCTGGGGAAGCCCAAAGATTACCTCTGAGACCATATTTCTTTCCAGATTGCAAGCCTATCCTAGACCTGCCTAGAGAGGAACACTAAAAGCTGCTTCTACTCCCCATCTCCAGATATATTTGAAGCCAGGGAGCAAAGTAAGAGCAATTAAAGCAAATGTTTTCTTTTGAAACATATGCTAATGCAAGATTTCTCAGGAAATTGGATGATCTTGGTAGAGGGTCTTTATTTAATATTGCTGTGGGCTGAGAAGTATGAGATGCCTGAGTATGAGAGAAACTTGAAGAATACTGATGAGTGGCTCTGAAATAAGTCTAAAGAAGGGTCTTTGAGGACAAAATATGGACAAGGGGACAGTGTTGGAAAATTCATCTAAACTGTCACAAGGTGCTTATTTGGAGGGGCCAATCTACTTAGCTTGAAAGGGCAATCTACTGTCACTGTAATGACAAGCTATAATCTGAGTTAATATTATCAGTTAGCTGTCAGAATTACAAAATTCCTCTAACTCGTCACATCTAGGCATGATACTTTTCTTATTATATATTGCCTTGCTTCCTACTACAGACAAAAAATCATTTTGTTGAATGGCAGTTTGTGGAAATAAACAAATATCTTTCCAATTTTCATGCCCAGAATCTCGTGGATAAAACTGTAACCCATACCATTTGATGTAAAATCCCTATGATATAAAGAATATGTATTGGTTTTTTTGGCTAAGGAAAAGCTGTGTTATAATTTTCATTTAGAATTTTAATCAGACTTAATTTTGAAATTTTTTAAGGTACCATGCTAAAGCATTTAATAGCAAACATACCAGCATTTATATCTTAATATATATCAGAAATCAATTTATGTAACTTCCAATTTATTAGGGAATTTGGTGTTATCAATATGTGTGTATATATATGTGTGTGTGTGTGTGTGTCTAATTACTAAAAATAATATGTATATATAATCAGCATAATTTTATGGAAAAAAACGTTAGGGTTATATTGGAGGAATGTTGAATAATTACCTTCCTTTTATGGTTCACAACATTATATCAGGAAAAATTTCTTCACAGAAAGAGTGATTAGATACTGGAATGGGCTGCCCAGGGAGGTGGTGCAGTCACCATCCCTGGAGGTGTTTAAGGAAAGCCTGGACGTGGCACTCCATGGTCTGGTTGAAAAGGTCGTGCTCCATCAAATTTTGGACTCAATGATCCCAGAGGTCTTTTCCAACCTAATTGATCCTGTGATTCTGTGATTCTATTACCAATAACCCTGCATGACACTCCTGGTTGTTTTGGCAAAAAATCTGTATTAAACCAAAACTTTTTACTTTCGTGTTGCAAATACTGAACATAAATTCTTATTCTGGTCATCTACACGATGGTCTCTCTTACACTGTGTCTGCCAGTGGTGCATTAAGTAATGTGTTTACAGGTTTCCCACACACTGCTTCTATTTTCGTCATTCTATTTCTTTTGTCCTCTCAGAGCATGCAAAGACTGTGTGGTTTTGGTAAGCAGGTACTTTTCAGTGTACTGGATGCTCTCACTATATGTGTTGAGTTATATCACAAACCTTGACTTGCTGCTTCTTTTATGTTACAGCTCCTGCAGGAATTGATGGGCAGTCTCAGACTGTTCTCTACCTTAAAATAAACTGTGGCATATTATTCAGTAATAAAAAATTCAGCTGTGCCTGTATAAGGTTATTAAAGGCATTATTCAACTTGGACCTTCGGGTATGTCCTAGACTCCTGTAAATTTAAAGACTGGCAAGTGTTAGTTAATGAGAAGATAATTAGGTTGGGTTTTGTATATTCCTGTTCATGAAATTTCGTAATGAATTTATGGTCAAGTTTATAATTGAAAAGTGATACCAAAGTGATGAATAAAGCCAGATATGTTTGTTAGGATAGCATGGTGTTTTGTAACCCTACCAGCATTTGGTATTAGTGTGAACCTTGCAGTTTTTAGAACTGAAAAAAACCCTGACTACAAGTGGCACATATTTTCAAACAAGAAAGACTATGGCTTCTTTAAAGTTTCCCTTGAGCTACAGCCTTTATCTTTGTGTCCAACCTCAGCAATGTGGTTTTCATTTATGAACTCATCATATAAAGAAACAGGTCGTGGTAACAGTGGGATGATTTTACACAGAGGTGCATTGGCAGAGCTATATAATATCCAGCAGATGTTTACTTTAATGCTTTTTTATCTGACTAGGCTTATACAATGTTACCAGTTCTTCCCCTCTCCACAGGATCTCGTTTTATACCCTGTGCAGTAAGGCTATAGCACTGGAGGTACAGCTGGCTATCATTGCTTCTTTTGTATGTTCCTGAAAAAACATTCTGATACATTATGCATGGATTTTTTTCTCCATGTCAGATAACACTAGGTTATCCTGAAATAGTGCTTCTAAATGCTGCAGAAATGTCCAACAGGATAAAAATACCCACTATCCGTAATGAATAGGAAGAAATTATCTACATCATTATTTTTACTTTCCAAAGCTAAGACTGAATGCAAATTGTTCTCAACCTAGAGAATCAGATGTGCTTTAATTTGCTTTAGGAATATGTTCATCGGTGCTATTTTACCTAAAAATGGTTGCTAGATGTAGTTGTTGGCTAGAACTGAGAGAACTCGGGTAAGTAGAATGAGTATTGCTCCACAGCTGAAGAACTGAGGGTATAACTTTCTCTCTGTCAATTTGCAGTGCTCATGGGTCTCTTTGTCAATCCAGAAGAGAGTGATGTGTGATTTAATCTTTTCCTTTTGAAATGGACAGAAGGCTTAGGTACCTTATCTCCAGGGGGGCAGATGAGCTGTTTATGAGTGGCTCTGGATAGGTGTGTCCCTGCTGTTTGGTATAGACCATTCCATGGCTGTGTAGAGGTGCATTTCAACTTTTTCCAGCTCATTTTTACTTTCTTCCATCTTGTTTGCTCTTTATTTTTTTCATATGATATCAAAAGCCAAGAAGAGTCATGTGGGTAATGAGGAGGAGAAGCTGTTGGTAGGATTGTTGGTTGGGTTGTTCAAAGGTGAACATCAATCTAATGGCTCATTTTAGAAATGCTACAATGCTTTATTTCAGCCTTTTGTAAAAACAGTTTTTAACATATCCTGTTTACCTTTTAAAAATTAACCAAAATATTATAAAATGCCCCAGAAATTATTTCCTTTAGTTTATAGACCACTGAACTCTTTCAATAAGCATATAATTTTTTGAAGACTTTAAATATTCTTCTTAATTTGAAAAAATGAGAAAGTGTGTTACCATTGACTTTGAATTATCTTTTAAACTATTTACAAGGTCGTTTCACTTCTTTATTTGCTTAACTTAATTTTAAATAACTCAAGTTAAATGACTGATTTTTAACATGTTTGACTTAAAACTGAAGCTACACACTTGACCTTCTAGGCAGGAATTACAATTTAATTATTCTTTCTATTTTTTAAATATTATCTGTGGTTACACAGCAGTTTTATGCAGATGTTACAGCCTTGAATTAGAATAACTAAAGCTGCCTCCTTTGATCTGCCAGTCCAGGTGAGAATAAGAATGCACTGGTTTTCTAAATGCATTTTCATCTCACTCATTCATGTGTAGTTTAGAATCCATCATAAAGCTATGGTTATTTAAATTTTTTACAATCCAAAAAATGTATTTCCTCCTCTATCAGGTTATGAAGAGAGGTATAATCTATAAATCAACTTTGTTGTTTTTTTTTTTTTTTTTTTGACGGTTTTCTGGTTTCTCCCTCTGAGGATTAAAAGTCATGTCTCAAGGCAGACCATTAAGTATCATCTATCTATCTGAGAGACTTGTAGGTGCAAGAAAAATGTGGTTAGACTTGATCAAGGAAAGAACTACGGAAAAAGAAACTCAAATTCTCTCTTCTGTCTGTTCTGCTAGTAGTTACTCACTGCTGTAGTTTTCATTTAAACTTAAATGCATTGCATTTCACCATATGAATCATAACATTTAGTGTATCTTTATGATAAATTGGGAAGCAGAGAAGAGCATTGAAAATTGTTCCTTTTTTGACTGACTCAAAATAGAACATGGGAAGTAAAGTTTCTCTATGTTAGCTGTGGTTTTTTGGCAAGGCAGACATAATAATAAAATTGAGGTTGTCGAAACTAGCAATTTTAGTTGAGAAGTACTTGGTGGGATGCTACTAGGACTATGAAAACACTTCCTAACTTTGCTAGGGCTGAGCAGGAAATGATAAATACATAGGAAGATAAATACATAGATAAAAAAAAAATAGGATTTTCAGTTTTTCTAATAAAGTCTCAGTGATCTATAAGAATTATTAAATATTTATGTTCACTCTTCTTTATAAAAGTGAGAATAAAAGATAAGAATGGAATTTCAATCTTCTACTGCACAAGCTTTGGCAGTGGTAATGATGCAAAACAAAAGATTGTGTCCAGAATCTGTGCAAAGTGACAACTCAATGTTAAAATTAGTTTTATTATACTTTCTAAAGGCACGGTGTATGAAACAAGTAATATACATAGTGAATAGTTATTTTACAAATGTCTGCTTTATTAACATGCATCTACAATTACTAAATCTCCATATTCAAATGAATTCTCACAGAATTCCTAAATGTAAGTAGTATTATCAAGCATTGTATTTATGTATCAAAAACTATTTTGAGCTCCATATTCACTCCCTTCCTGCTACCTATATAGCTGATAGTTCCTGATTTTCTAGTCTCTGTAGAAAAACAAATACAGGAGTTTCCATATACAATATTCTCAGTACTGTCCTAATTGTCTCTTAGTCATATCAACATAAAAGATATGATTTCTTTATGAGTTCACTGTGCAGCTTTTTAGAATCTTGGGGAATGAGCTGAAAAACGAGCCTCTGGGTGTGGAGTGAGGCTTAGTGGTCTGTTTGACATGATAATTTGGGGAAGCTGTCAGAGGGAGAGCAGTGCTGAGTTATTGGTGCAAGCGACCTGCTGTGTGTTTCTTTGCGAGGATGGCAGAGTGCAGGTTCAGCAGTACTTGGTGAAAGTAAAGGAGGTGTTCTGACACTCTCTGCTTTCTGCTCAAGCAGCAGGAACTTTAGATCCCAGCTTTCTTCCAGGAGCAGTGCAGTCTGTGCTGTAGCTGCACCGTGCAGTGACCACCCAAGGCTCAGTTGTCCCAGAGGCTGTGCCAGTTTGATCTTTGCTCTAACCCATGGTGTCACCTGGCAAGCCTGTTTGATACAGGGCACAATGCAGAACAGGCTCAGCTCTGACACCTGCAACACCTCTGTCTTGGGGTGACCTTATGATGTGCATCCCCTCTCATCTGCTCTATGCCCAGAAATTACTTTTGTGATTTTCCTGTGCCTTTAAACTGAGCCTGAGAGCGGGGAGAGAAGGAAAAACTGAGAGAACTTTTCAAAGCAGTTGTTCAAGGACACAGACACACACTGCTCTGCGTTCGGCTGCTGCGGTGGCAAGAGCAGAGACAGCACCCTGCCTGCTTTCCAGCCAGCTTTGGGCTCCCTTTCTCCATAGGGAGACGGAGAGTTGAACTTTGTTTTCTTGGGATTTTTGAGGTTTTTTCCCTTATTTCTCTTCTGGACTGATTCAACAACATCAGAACACACCAGGAGAACGTTCTTCTGAGGCCCCACACTGACCCAGCTCCGAGGAGAAGGAGAGAGACCACACCTACAGAAGGACTCTGAAATCTTCCCAGGTTTCTCTCCACAGGAAGAGATTTTATTATTTAGCATTCCTTTCCTGTGTGTTTGTTAAATAAATAGTTTTTATCTCTTTCACTTTCCTCCAAGGAAAATTTTTTTCCCGGACCTGGTTGGGGAGGGGTGGTTGTAACCTGCCTTCTCTCAGAGGATATTCTCCTCCAAATTTGTCCAGACCAGGACAACCTCCCCAGGCTTTGGGTGTTTGGGCATTCTCAGGATGTATGAGGAAGAGAGAAGCTGTCAAGGGTACAAATGGATGTGGGGCCAGATATGCTTTGGGCATAGGCCATGTGGCTCCTTCCGGCCTTGTGTTGGCTTTCAGAAGCTCTAAACCTGGATCACCAAGCAGCTCCCAAGGGACACTCAGGTGACGTGCTCTCAACTGGCTGGGGGCCACTGCTGCAGAAAAGGAAAAATTACAAGTGTGCTTTCTTGCTTTATGTTAATTGGAAATTTGACATCTCATTTACTTTCAAGGAGACTCTTTTCTTAAATGAAATGTGGGCTTTGGTTTAGCAGGGAGAGAGAAAAAGAACTTGAATTTGTGTATTGGATACCTTTCTCTCAGTCTAGTGCTGGGTCATCCCTCCTGGCTTCTTTCAGAAACATAATCAGCAAGATCAGGCTTTGGGTGGAAAAGAAATACAGGTCTTTCTGGAAGGCAGAGTAAGAAGTGCTTAAGTAGCCATGTGGTATATGGAATTGACTTTTTTTCTTTTTTTTTTTTCCCCACAGATGTACAGCAGAGTATGGAAAACAAACAAACAAAACAAATAAATTGCATTGCTTCTGTGAACAGCTGTCTGTTAGTGTGTCTGGTTTTTGGCTCAGTTCATTAAAACACGAGATTAATACAATCTAGATCAGAATCAGAAGTAGGCATGACACCTCTTAAAGTTAAGAAGTTTCATTTCCGTTCTTGTTATATCATTCACAATCAGTGGTAGTTATCTTCTAATACATACTTTGTCCTGACATATGTCAGATTGGGTGGTTTTAATTATGTTTATTTTGTTATGATTATCTTTGGACTAGATTAGGTTGTAAACTTATTACACCGACTAATAAATTGTATGAATATATTCATTTAATACTGCTGCAATTTTGCTAGGATGATCTTTCTTAATAAAAGAGGAAAATTATTATGATGAAGAATTGTAATGTTGGCATCAGTCCTTGATGATCACAAAACGCATTCAAAGTGCTGATAGGCCAGCTTGGAGGCTGATGGTTCTGATGTGAAAGGAGAAGAGATTTCCAGTCCAGGGTTATCAGAACTATGTAATATTTCTGAGAATGTGGTTTCTGATTTTGACTAATATTATCCAACTTGTTTTGGTAGTGGGACTTGTACACTCCCTCTGCCTTATCTATCTATTCTCTCCTGCAATCTTTTGGGGAAGGAGACTCTTTCTGTTCTGCAACTGTACAATGGTTTCCTGCAATGAGGTACTGATCTAGGGAAAGCTCTGCTAGGTGCTCAGTAACACAGATGAGTAAAATCACTGATAGCACCTGCTCACCCCTGAATGCAGAGAGCAGATTTGTGCATCTGCTTCCTTTTGTCTTGTTGGGCAGAAAAAGGGATCTGTGTGTTCACATGGTACCTGCTGTGGATGGCCACTTATTCTTCACAAAGATTTCAGTTTCCCTTTTGCCCTCACACAGAGCAGCAGCAGTGGGCAGAGTAGGGTTTTTCAGCTTACAAATGGTGTATTGTGGACAGGGAGGGGCTGTGTGAGGGATCATGAATGAGAAGAAATTTGTCCAGTAAGTGGTTACTCTAGGAATATCTAATCATTCCTTTCTGCTTCCTCCTGGCACTACAATCTGCATTTCCTCCCTATTTCTGAATAGCAGTTTCCAGTCTCACCTTCAGTCTTGCCCTTGTGCTTAGCCTTGGATGTCCCTCCAAACAAGATATTTGTTCTTGTAGACAGGTCCAGAAGCAGTGAGTGCTTCCTGTCAGTCACATTTATGAGTCTGACAGAGTTTTGCTGTTAGAGAAACCCTTTCCTCAGCTTAGCCTCCATTTTATATGAATTTAAATGAAGGCAGAGAAATTGCTAGGGTGCTAGCTCTTCTCTTATACTGTGCTCTAGGAGTATCATGTAATGTAAGGCAATAACCAGATTTTCCTTTATTAGATGTGACTGACCAGGCCCATTAATACTTAATTGAAATAAGATTGTTGTATAGTTTATCCAGATGTGCAATGGATCTCCAGAGCATTATAAATTGCTTTAAATCCTGGATTCTTCCAAGTTCAGCAGTATTTCTGCACTTCACCATAATGATTGAAATCGACAGAGGCACTCACCCTAATTGCTACCTAATCAAATCTGAAAATACTTTTTCAAGGATGTAAAATCATCTCTGAAACTTGTTTCCTTCCCTTTGGACTATCACTGTCAAAAATTGTTGGCCTTCTAGTTGCCAAGCAAATTTCATTTGTTTTCCCATGCTGCTTTAATGGGAATTGAAGTGATGAATTGATTGGTGTGGAAGTCTTATGATTAGTGTACTAGGAAGATTTAACATTTCAGATATATAAATCCATCTGTCTGTCTATCTATCTAATGCATGTGTGTGTGTATTTTTACTTCTGCTCTGTAGATTTTATAAAAATGTATCCCTTGGTTTTACATCTAGGGAGTCTTCAGTCAGATGTATCCTTAACTCATTTTGAATTGAGAAAAATAAATCTCTGGATAAAAGGTACTTTTGAAGCCAAAATCATATGGCTAGTTCAAAAATGTTCTTTTTCATAGAAGAAAAGCTGAAGAGGTTTATTAGAACTTGAAGTGAATTAAGAAAAAACAGAAAATATTAGACTTGCATTACTGCTTTGATTGCTTTCTCTTGCCAGCAGGTCTTCTCTTTCTGAGCATTGCAGTAATGACTTGCAGCTAATTCCATCACAGTCATCACATAGTTTATTGACTGTTCTGTGCTTCAGTCTCTTTAACACCTGTGTTATGGCGCTGAAAGACTTGTCACAGGGTTGAGGACAAGAACAACACTGCTGGCATGGCAATCTTCTGTTGCTGTTTTACAAGAGGAAAGTAGGAGCAAAGTGGCACTGTGCAGCCACTGCAGCCAGCACAGCTGAGCAGTTACATTTGGTACAACCCTGTGTCCCTAACTGGACTGTGATGACTGATCAAACAGCTTAATTCTGTCTGAGGCAGCTGAGCCTGGTGGACTGTGGGACCCAGGAGATCTCCTCTTTCCTGCAGCAAAGCTGAGGTTGCTCGTTTCATCCCAGATCCCAGCTCCAGCCACTCCCGAACCTGACCCCCACCCTCAGGGCAAGAAAAGACACTTTCATAGCTCTTCTGTTTCCTACTTGCCTCCTGCTCTGACCTGAAGCTCTCCAGCTGCTCACAGCCACTCACACACTGTGGATGGTGGCAGCAGCCAGCTCTCACCAGTGCCCCCACCCCGAGGTGCTCATGTCCTGCTCCACACCAAGGTCCTGTCAGTCTGCACCTGCCCCTGCTCTGAATAGCGTCACGTTCACCCAACACTTAGTTAGAAGTAGGATTTAATAAGAAACTAGAACAGACTGTAGCCATCAAGCATAATGTTCTGCTAAATAAACTGCTCAGCTGCCTGCTTACATATTAGTGCACCTTTTTATCTTCCTTCCTCATACTTACCCTTTGCTTGTTCCCTCTTGATCTGCCCTGATCTCTCCCTTTATTATCCTACCTTCTCTCCCCTAATCATCCCATAGATATTGCATGATCCTAAATGCCCCATTTGCTCCAGCCCAGAATTCTCTTTGCCCTGCATCCCACCAGTGAACATATACTTCTTTAAAAAAACTCCCTTAGTGTGTCAGGCAGAGAGTTTCTTTGGTGGGTTTCACACCAGGGACAATGGTGTAATCATTTCTTGCTGTGCAAATATTTGTTTTTTCTGTTCTTCTCTGGTCTGATTCCTTGGGTTCCTCCACCTGGCAAAGTGGGACTGAAATTTGTTGATGTTTGGCAAGAAAAGTACGTAGGGTACCAAACCATAACCATTTGCAAGGTGGTCTATTTTCAGCATTATTTGTATTGCCATTTTCAAATATGATTTTGAGTGGCATGAAAAGCAAAGATAGATATGAAGCTAGGAAGGCAGTGCTAGGCAAAAGCACTGTGCATGTGCAATAGCCTGGGAAGTATATGTGCTTTCTTGGCTGTCTGGTTTTAAACAGATTGGTGGTATGGTGTTGATTTTTATTTTTTTACTGTGCTGTAAATCTGCTAAACTCCTGTGTGTTGCAGAAGTTTAAGCACCTCTGAATTTGCACAGTTTGGAATGGAATTTGCAAGGCAAGGTGTATGTGTGGGGGGGTGTTGCATATATAAAAGACAGAATTTTATTTATGGAGATCCATAATAACGCACTGTAGGTTACTGAAGTATGTAGGATGAAAAACCGTAGTAATAATAATGACATCATAAAATTTCTAAATTGCTGTTAGGGAGTAAGGCTTGGGGAGGCTGGTAGCTAAAGTACAAGCATTTTCCTGTAATTGCTCTACAGGCACGTAAGTCAGTCTTTTCTTCTTTTTTTCTTATTTTTTTTTTCCTCAGTGAGCAATCCCAGTTCCTTCAAGGCAGCTTTTCTTGCCTGTAACATTCCTGTTGCTTGTCCAAAAAACTTTAAAAAACACTTTGTGTCTATGTGTGCACATACACACACAGACAGAGTTTTATCTGCTATTATGTGGAAAAGCCTAAGAAACATTTTTTGTTTTGAGAAAATTGAACATGAGACTTGAAATGCATGCAGCTTGTACTGTCACAGCACAAGGCTTCCCTGTTTATAAAATGGGGATTGTCGGGACCTGGGAAAAATTTGTGCTTCTCCCTTGATGCTGTGAATCGAGAAAATTGAATCAAGGAAATGATGGATTTTTTCAGGTGTCTGGTGAACTACTGGCAATAACAATCTCAGAATTTTGTAAGCCTCTCACTCATGTACCTAACCTCCATACATACTTTGAACATGCACCTCATGGCTCCTTTGTTTCTCCTTTTCCTCTTTTTTCCCTAGATCACTTTCTTTTGTCCCTTTTGTGTACAGTTGGAGCTATTTTCTCTTCCAGTCTGTCTTTCCAGAAGGAGAAGCCTCAGAGGGGGGCATGTTCTGCTCCTGATGGTGTTTGTTGAGGTGGATGGAGATGAGGGTGAGCTGATAGTTCTGCAGCTGGAAAATATATGCAAGGCCACGATCAGTCCACACACCCCTCTACGAGCCAGCACCAGAAATGGATTTATGAATCACATATTAGTCAATAGCCTCTTAAGCATTAAAGAAGGCACGATCTCCTAGCAGTTTTCAGGGAACTGTACTGAAGGGCATGTTCTTGCACACTGAAGGGTCAACTCAGAAACATTTTTTAAATTTAGGTAGTGTGCCAGGCCTTTAAACTCTGTGCAGCTGAGCTATGTATTCACACACTGGTATTCAGTGTATCCTTGTCAATTGTTTGGTGCTAAAACTAGTTTTATAGATCACCATTTCTTCAAATTTACAAACTTTTTTAATAGCACAATGCCAACTTTTTCCTTTCCATACTCAGTGCATCTTCAAACAGTATTTGACTTCTGAGATATCCAAAACCGACAGAGAGTTTAAATGCAAGAAAAATGCAGTAAAAGTTACTGCAAATGGTTTTTATGGGCACATATAATTCAGGGGGCTTCTGGCTGCTATAATAGCTTTTTTTCAATCAAAAGTACAGCTTTTCTATATGTGGTAAACCACTGTGTAATGAAGACAACCTTGACAAAGTATTGGAATAATAAGGCAAGTTCTATCGAGTTTGCATTCCTAAATTATTCAGAGACTGTAAAAATTGAAAAATTATGTGCATTGAAATATTTTGTGCTTCAGTAAAAGTGCCCCAATGCAATTCCTTTATTTCAGTGGATGCAGTGGTTTCAAAACCACATTTTCAGACAATTCTCGAATTTATACAGGACAAAGGCTTTGTGTCATTGTTTGTCAGTGCACAGTCTCCTGCTGGCGGTTTGGAGGTCAGACGTGGCAGCTGTCCCTGGCACATGAGTGCAGGTGAGCCTGCAGGTCACAGCTGGGGTGCCAGGCTGATGTGACAGTGCACACAGCCTGTGCCTTGGCGTCACCGCCAGCGTGGGAGCACCTCCTCGACACTGGGCTCTGCCCCAACCATCCCTGCCAGCCCCTGGGGCCAGCACAGTCTACTCCCACCTCCAACACATCTTGGCTATGGCAAACCTCAAATGTTTTTGAAAAATGTCCACAGCTACAGTCCCTGTGGAAGCAGGACCGAGAGGCACCCGTTGCTCTACAGAGGCCATACAGCCAAGCCCTGGGTCCTTCTGCCTGGCACTGGCAAAGCTGAGTGGTGTCACCACAACTGGGCAGGATGGACAGCTGTGGCACATTTCCCAGTTCTATTAGGAAGTTTCTAAGTTCTATTAAGGCCTGGTTAAATGAAGCTTTGCATGTATATTCCCTGAGCATTGCTCCTGTTCTCACTTTAAGCCTTCCACCTCTGTGCTCCTGCAGCTGATCCATGTCCCCTGTGCAGGGAGACCTGAGCTGGTGGACATGGAGATCATGGAGTGCAAGCAAGCAGCTGTGTTAGATGAAGCTACAGTTGCTGCTTGGGTTAATGCCAAGCCCCAGCAGAGATGTTAGGCAACAGAACAGAGTCAGACATCATTTCTGAAGAGCCTGAATAGTACCTGTGCCACAATGATCACTGTGACAAATCAGTGTGATTAGTTGTTGTCTTCAGGACAACCAGAATTTGACCCACAGTAAAAAA
>VXAC01006739.1:17630-61965 GCA_013399225.1 Rhipidura dahli
AAAAAAAAAAAAAAAAAAAAAAAAAGAATAATAAATATCTAGAGGCTTATAAGAAACTATGGCAAAACAATGAGAACTATGAAAGTTCTCATGAAAACTATGAAAGAACTATGAAAGTATCTGCACTGAAGACAGGTTCACTAGCCAGTAGGTCAGTGAGCCAGATGAGTTAAGGTGATGAAACAAATAATGTTATTGGAATGGCAAATTATTTTAAAGTACATAATGATTTCATATATCAATATACAGGATAAGATGTCCCTTTGCCATAGATAAATATATAAAGGCCTTACTGAAAGCTGCCATTTAGTCTCTGTTATTCTACTTCTTAGCTGTGAATAGACAAAGGTAATAGCTAGTTAAATGAATTAGAACATCTGAAAATTAGTTTTATCTTATTGATATCTGAAAAGCTGCAATATATGCTATTATTATCCCTGGTACAGTAAGCCCTGATTCCAGCCCTATATAATACAGAGAAATATAGGAAGACGGTTCAAGTTTCCAAAAGCTTACACCCTAAAGATAGGATGAACTGTAATAAGCATGCAGGGTGTTACTGTGCAACTTCCAGGGTGAATTCTGTACTTTTGAACTCAGATGGGAAGAAGAAAAAGCAGTGATTTAGCTGTAAAAACAAACAAACAAAACAAAAAAAAGAAGGAAAAAGAAGTGATACAGGAGAAAAGAATATGAAGAGATTAATGGAGAAAATGTGTTAGGGTTGACATGAGAAAACGGAATATCTGGAGGTAACAACTAAACAGAAAGACAACATTCAGAGTAAATACTACATAAAACAGCTTTGTCTTCTTATCAGTGTTGAAGGTCAAGGTCTAAAATGTTTCTTCAGCTGTTTTTGCCAATATAAGTCTCTGGCTGCTTCTATTCAAAATAAATCCCAGATGCTGTCTAAGTGATAGCTGGCATATAAATTTCAGAATTTGGGGAATGCTAAGCTTTCTTCAGACATCATCTTCCAAAGTGATTTATCATGGAATTGAGCTTTCAGTGACTCACCTGGTGGGTTTATAGCCTTATATTTCAGTAGTAATAATGGCAGAATGATTAAATAACAACTAGATTAAAATAGTGCTTATGTTTCCTTATTACATTTCCTACATATATTTTATGTATTTTATTTAAATTATTATTTTTATTATATTGTGGTGCTTTCTAAATAGATAAAATGCTTATAAAAAATCTGAAGGCTCATTTTTTGGAAGACAGTAGGCAGTAAAATGTCTCTGTCCAATGAGCCTTCAGCTGGGGGACTGACAGACATATAACAGCAAATTGTGTCTGTTAAAGTAAATCTAATCTACACTGCAGTCACTTCTCCTCTGGTATCAGTGTCAGTGTGAGATTGTTTAAAGCAAAATCACATATGCATAAATTAGTTGCCACTTCCATAATGCCTGTAGGGCAGGCCGATGGCTGGAGGATCCCTCAGCTGACAGGCAGGAAGAAGAGAGGCTGTGGTGTGCCATTCAGACAGGGTGGCTTGGCCAGCTTTGTGGGCTGCAGCAGTACATTGTCAAGTCTTGCAATGGAACCCCTGCACAGAACCACTGGTTTGTCCTGACGTGTGGTCCTGGGGCCTGTGATGTTCTTCAAGACCTTTCTTTCCTCTGCCCTTCCAACTCAGAAAGAATCTCATCTGCTTTGCATTTTGTTTTCCTCATACTGTGGAAACAAGGATTGTCCCTTTTGTTCTTGCTGGACTCTATGGAAAACCTCCATGAAGGTGTCTGTATGTTCAGCCTTTTCCTCACTCACATCACTCTGCCAGCACTTTCAGCACCTCCCTTAGATGTCATCAGCAAATCTGAGCTGGGAGCCAGACTGCCTGAAGGCAACAGGCAAGCCCTGCAGGGACACCAGGGCTGACAAAACTGCAGCAGGACTGCCCGTGATTTAGAGATTGAAGTCGAGAGGAAACCTCCCCGTGTGTGTACTGCACGCAGCTGAGAGCATCTCTTGGGTCTCCTGAATGCAGGCAGAGAATCTCTCTCATGCACAGGCTGCTTCAACAGAGCCATTTTTACCATATTGTCATATTTGCTGTCTCACTGGAATTATAAAATTGTCGCAGTACCAGAAAACTGGGAGCCCTAGAGATAGGCTATTCTTTGCTGACTAATATAAGAGAAAAAATTCTTTATCCTGGTTTATTTTGTTCTCACTTCTTTCCAAGCAATTGTGAAAACTTTGCAGCTTCCAGAATTTCAGAGGGATTTGTTGTCTGCAACTTTTGCCTCACTGACTGGCAGAAGTAAAAAAAGAAAAAGAAAATTCTTCCTAACAATTAGAGAGCTTTTCTAAGTGTCAGTCCTATGAGCCTGTAAGATGGCAAGGTCATTTTCTTACCTTGAGATAGGAAATTAATACTGTTCACTTTGAAACAGGAGGAAAGAACAGCCACTCTGATACATTCCTGTAAATAAATAAACAGCTTCAGAAATTTAATCTCAAAACACCCAACTCTTATAGCTTCATCCTCCTTTAGTTTTGCTCCTTTGCTAACCATTACAGAGCAAAGAAAAGAGTTTGACTCAACTGACCGTAGCTCACTGGCTTCAAGTAAGGTCTTGTATGGCTGTTATTTATATTCTGGACCTGAGCACTTCGTGTTCACCCTCCTATGGATTTATTCTTGGCTGCTCAGGTCATGGCCTAGCAGCTCCTGCTTTAGAGACACTTTCTCATCTGCCTGTTTTTGGTTGGTCTCTTTCCTTTTCAATTCATGTGTAGCTTTACTTGGTCTGAAGAGGAAAATATTCAGCTTATCACCTCCAATGCTGTGTGTTCTTTTTTCACATATAAGTAAAAAATGGCTGCCCTAGTAGAAGAGTGACCTAGAGTATCTTAATTACAGTGAGAATTGGTAGAAGATGCAGAAAACTTTTCCAATTTTTTTTTGTTTGCTCTAGGATTGAGAACTTGCAAAACCATTCTGTTCCAGCAAGGTGAGAAATGCCCTTTTCTTTTTTCCATTTTTTTCCTTTTTCCTCATTTGATTGAATGATGATAAAATATTCTATGTCTTTTACTTTCAGACACAAACCATCTGCTTTGATTGTGGCTATCCCTCAAATGCAGGACTTAGGGAATTCTAGAGATCCCTGCAAGTACTTAAGCAAACACTGAGTATTCCCAGCTACACGTACAAGTCTTCTGTTCAACTAGTCTTTGCTAAAGTGTGTATATTCCTACACAGTTTGCCACAGTCACTCTGATATCATAAGGGATATCACATATGCTAGCTGTCAAAATATCAGAATTTACTATAAATATAAATTAAATCAGGCACGTAACTTTCAACTTGTGTATTGTGTCTCTGACCATGTCATTTAAGAAAAGCAGAGACAAAAGAACAAAGCATGACAAAAAGAACCTAGAAAATCTGAGGCTCACCTTAGAAGCCTGGTCTAGAAAATGAGCTATCAATTTGCTTGCAGGTGGTCCTGACAGCAGATCTGACAATATGTCTGTTCGGCTGCTGTGACATCTATTAAGCTTCGGTGCATACCCCTAAAGGTTTAGAATATGAATGATTTCTAAATAAGGGAGGCACATTACACTTTGAATAATTACCCCTGCAGCCTGTGGCCTGCATAGGCAAAGATGCAAAAGAAAGGCAGAGTTTTGTGAGGAAAATGTTTGGTGGAAAGGGTGACTTTATTCTGGAGTGACTGTTATTCAGCTATGGCTTCCTAGTCAGTAACTATGGCCCATTTCTTTGCACATATTTATGTGATTAGGTTACTGTAATTTAAAAAAAAAAAAAAAACCTCTCCTTTTTTTTATGTAAAAGGCCATCTAAAAATATACACCTAATACCCTTAAATATAGCTTAAACATGCACTGTGCATTTTTACAGGATTTATTTCAAAGGTTTATAGGAATATTTCCCCCCCTCTTTCTCTGGAGAGTCTTGAAGTTCAGATTGCTTTCTCCCCCTGTATTGAGGAAAGTAAAACATTTTTTTCTCCCACTTTATTTCAGGAATCTTTTTACTGTTCCTTCCTATTACTAGTATTAATCAGCACTTACGTAATGCTCAAAACACAGAGAAGCAAAGAAATAAATTTGTGACAACTACTGAGGAAGACTAGGAGGAAGACTAGGTTTATTGACTCATTTTGATACTGTTTACACTAAATCCCACTGCTTCTGGGTAGCCTGTCACCTTAGCATTCATTGTACAAAGTTGAGAGCTAATACAATAACTAACATCTCATGCTACATTTAGAGAAAACTCATAAAGCTTTCGCCTACTTTTTCTTATTCTTTTTCTTCTTTTCCTTTTTTTCTTTTTTTTTCTTTTTCTTTTTCTTTTCTTTTTCTTTTTCTTTTTCTTTTTCTTTTTCTTTTTCTTTTTCTTTTTCTTTTTCTTTTTCTTTTTCTTTTTCTTTTTCTTTTTCTTTTTCTTTTTCTTTTTCTTTTTCTTTTTCTTTTTCTTTTTCTTTTTCTTTTTCTTTTTCTTTTTCGAGATGGAGCCTTGAAAAGAACCACAGAAAATAATCTAACTCAGATCTGATTATGCCCAAGGAAGGAAAGTTTTATCCACCTTTTTTTGCAATGCACCTTAATTCAGCTCTAAACCACTCTCTGTGCAGTCTCCTCCCTCAGCTACCTGGTGGGTTCCAGCAGTCTGTAAACCATTCCAAGGGTGCTTCCAAATTCTTGGAACTCTGAGATATGAAACACAGACCTCTGGTTTTGCAATTTGTTTTCTGTACAATAACAAGTGAAACAGTATTTGCTATTCCTGAAATTTCTGTCACTTCTGTGTGACTTTAATACTCAGGATATTTTTTTTTTCTTTTACAAAATAAACAAGTCCCCTAAAAGCATACTGGGCAGCTGGCCAGAAATAGCCATAAATGCTTTCTCAGCAGTGTGAAACTTGTGAAATGAAAGACAGATGTCGTACAGTGCCTGGGAAAGGAAGGAAGAGGTGACGTGATGGCTTCTGCAGAAATACAGAAAATGGATATAAATCAATGGAGTAATGCAAGGTGTAGCTATAAATTTATAGGAAGGCAGACTAAGCCACAGAGACATAGGGCCAGCTGAGAAACTTTGATTCTGGCTGAGGTGGACGCATGTGAGGTGGACACATCTAAGATGGAAAGGACTAGGAAGTAAAACCTGTATTTGTACTGCAAAAGTGTTTGGGTGTTCTACAGACAAACCTGGAAAAGAGTGTGAATCAACTGTAGATTGAGAGTAGAAGCTGACAAAAGAAAAGTAGAGATTGTATTTATGTGACCAAGATTTACAGAATACAAGAACTGAAGATGTCTTTTAAAGTATCACTGCTGAATCACTGGTTTCAACGGGATAGCAAAGCTTTTATTTGTTACAGATTGAAAGATTGTCAACTCTTGCTTTTGATTAATAGCACAGTCATCAGCTAAGTAGGGGTGTCATGCTGGGTTACAGCCTGTATAAATTATTGGTGAACAGAAGCAAGTAATATATTTTTACACCTGAGCTAGTCACTATCACCATTTGTGAAATTTACTTCCCCAGTTCATGTCATCTCACCAAGTCCCACATGAAGTGGAATTTGAAACATAAAGTCAGGCTTTTATCATTCAGGCATTTGTCTTTAAAAAACATACACAATAATGCTTGTAATGGGGTTTGCAGTACGCTAATGTTTAAAATCCTCATGTACAGACACTGGAAATGTTCTGCACATAAAAAGAACATGCAGAAAAATCTAATTTACTGCCTCAGGACATATTTGTTTCTTCTCCTGTTTTTGTAGTACCCATATGCTTGTATGGAAAAGGGTTTTGGTTCATTGTTGCATTGAAAAGTTTCTGTGCCCAATTTTGTCATTCTCATTTAAACTTGCAATATGGGAACAATAGCAAAATTCATATTAATACTTTCTTAAAACCACATTCCCTCCTTTATTTTGGTAATAAAACACTCCACTGAATGTAAATTTCCTGGACTGGATAATCTATGCTTTCTCATCTCAGTAGTTCAGTTTTTCAATGGAAAGGAATAACAGTTAATTTTTTACATTAACTCTATATAACTAGCATGAAATGAGTCAAAGAATGAGTGAAAACTAATCAGGCTTATACCTCAGAATAATCATGGCAGAGAAAAGACTTCTTCATTAATTATACCTGGCCTTGCTACCATGAAGCTTTAATGAAAAGAAAAAGGTGACTAAAACTATGAAGGTTTTTGATTAATTCTGAGTCTGTTATTTTCATTTGATCTATGCTTCTGGCCTTAATAGGGGCACCACTGATGATCTGAAAGCACACATAAGTCTGTGCCTACATTAGCAAGAGGGTAGCTCAGCTGGAGAACAGCATTAGATCAAAGCAGTTTCTGCTGGAGCCCCAGTATTATATGCAATTTGCACATTTTACTTTAGGTTACATTTAGCCTGGTCTGCAGAACTGAATGCCCTCACCATGAATGGGGTTTGGAAATATCCTGAGTCCATATCACTGGTTAAGACCCATTAGGGTTTGTGGTGCATTAAACCTGCACCAGAGTCTGGCTTTCCTGCCCAATTTCATCTGAAAGAAATCGAATTCTCTTGTGCCTGAATTGCTCTGCAAAATGGTCCAAAATGCTAATGCAGACACAGCCTGTGCCAGCCAACAATATGTATACTTTTTTGCTATCTTTCTGCAAATACCATGTTGACTGGAAAACTTCACAAGCTTCTAATTTAAATTTACAAAACCAAAGATATTTCAAATTATGTTATTTTCTGAATAACTTGACCTAGCATTATGCATGGATATTCTATGCATAAATTGTAGACCAAAATCTTATTGCTTCCATATCATAACTAAAGGGTGGATTCATTTAGTACAAAACACATAGTCAAGGGGTTGGTATTAACAATCAGTGCAATAGAGCTCCAAAAAGTCACTTTAAATGCACATAGAGAAAGCTATTTATGGAGTGGTTGAGAGAATTTTGAATGCAGTGCAAGATTGTATATTGTCATTTTCATCGAAGTTATTTGCTTCTTGATATTACAGCAATCTGAATATTTTCCTCACTGTGCTTACATTTTTTTTCTTCAAATGATGGGTTTTCTCTTGCACCTCTATAAAGATTTAGCAGACTATTTTAAGTCGTGACCACTTTTATTTGTATGCCTAGATCTACTAATATATTCCTAAATTCTCTCTGGGATCATCCATATCAAACTTTCAGAGTTGTGTATGTTTATGCTTTTAAAAGTGTCTTTCTTCATTGAAATCTGAGATACATAATTTTACAAAAACAGTGCAGATATATAATGCATAACAAAAAAACCTCTTTTATTTATGTGATAAAGACTTAGATACACTGCAAGGAGCCACATAAGTTGTCATTTAAATAAACAGGAGTTGCAACTAGTTGGCATTTCACAGAATTGAGGCAATTCTTCTGGGAAGTACTTCCCTTAATGGCTTGTTGAGTTCCTAATTTCACACTATGGAGTCCACTTTTTTGGGCATATTTAAACAAAACACATGTCAGTATCTGCAGAAGTTGCAGGGTTTTTTTTGTTTAATCTCTTTCTTTACACCCTGAAGAATATAATGAAGCCTGTTTGTCATATTAGCGTTGCATTTCCAATTAAAGTGCTTATTAAAAACAAAATTTAAAAAGCTCTAATATATTGGCCAGATAAATAACCTCAGAGATAAAAACTGTTTACCAAACAAAAACATAGTTCACTTCTGTTAGGACATACAGCACATTCAAAACAATTAAGAAACACCTTCTCAATTTAGGGTATAGAAAACATCCATGTTGCCTGTAAAGTGCAGCCATTGAACTGGGGCAGAAAATGTGTGTGCACAGCAACGACTGTTTCTGATAGAGAAAACCTGTCTTTTCCAATCACCTGACACTTCTGCAGGTTTTCATTCTAGACTATGCTTTTCCCATATGCTCTCAACTGTAACCAATAAATCCAAACACATATTTACTCTGCATGCTCTACTACGCTGATTTTAGGAGAATACAGGACTTCTAACAACTGTATGAATAGGCAATAAACCAGGACCCTTTTGAAAACAAATCACTTTTCCTTTTCCTAAAAATTACTACATGCTGTCAAGATAGATGAAGAAATAGGGGATCAATATAAGGTATTAATCTCTTCAGAATTACAGTTATACATAGTCCTTTAAGCACATGCCTAGAGCTACTGAATTATTGCATTTGAAGTCAAACTGCAGATTAAACTTGGAGCATGAAGAGGGAGGCAGACAAAGAGAGGGAGAGAGATGAATCTATATAAGGGGGAGGGGAGTGACATTTTGATTTGACACATTAGAATCTTTATGTTACTGTTCTGCCAGTGAAGAGCCTCTCTGGAGGTGTATGAAAGATTTTGCACTTAAAACTAAACAGGCAAAATAATCTTCTTTGCTGTGTAGATTAATGTTAGGAATTTTTTCTTTGCTTGTCTAGGGCAGTTCTGATTCTCTCTGTGCACATTTAAAACTCCTTTTGATTTTTCCTATCTTCCCCAGGTTTGGGTTCCTAAAATGTGCTAGTCACTCTGTGAGGGAGAAAAACAGGCACAGGTTTGTAGCTCGTTTTTTCTGTAATTGAAGCACCTTCCACACTTGTCTCAACCTCCAGATAGAAGGAACAGGGAGGAAAAGGAGAATTCAGGTGTTAAGCAGGCACATGAAAATGAAGTAAATCAAGGTTCCAAAGACACATGCGAGTACAAACTATTAAAGATTTGGTTTCTCATGGCTGTATTTCTATCCATCCCCAGACTCACCCTCTTGTCCCAAACTATCTAACTATTTATCATTATCTTGGGGACATTTTAATTATACATTTTGCCAAGTCTTGGGTCCTTCCCTGTCATAATTCACACTCTCATTGTCCCACGTTTCAACATCCCTGCTTTCACTGGGCACAGGTTTCTGCCTTACAATATTTTTTTTATTATCTTTTGGTAATATTACTATTGCTTCTGCAATCAAATTTAAATTTAGTCTTTGTTCCACTCCTCCCTTGCTGTTGTGGTTGCATTGGTGATGGCAAGTGCTGAACGTCCTTCAGCAGACAGTGAAAAAGGCAAAAAAATATTTAGGCCTCTCTTAACTCTCTGAACTCTTTTGACTTTGCCCCTTGCTCTTCTACAACTTGAGTCTGAGGAACCAGAAGAGAAGCTGAAAAAAATTTGGATTGCAGAAACTGTTTTTTAGGTCAAGAAACAACAGTCTGTTTGCTAGTTACCACTAGTTACCACTAGAACTAGAACTAGTTAGAACTAGAATTAGAACTAGTTACCACTGTGAAGAATGTAAAACCCAACCCCTGACAGATTTACTCATTTAGAGACAAGTGCAAGCCAACACAAGGTTAAATCCCTTCCATCCCTTTGTTTCCTTTTTCTTAAAATTAGTAATTTTCATTCTGTACTGTGGGAAACAGAGGAGCAGAAACTTCCACAAGCATTAATGAGTTTAATTTACAGCCCTGCCAAGAGCTTGGCTTGATGTAATGATAAAGGTATACAGAACTTAAGCAGAAGAACTATAAACCTGTGTTTTTATAGTTATAAGTAAGAATACGCATTGGGTGATATGGTGAAGGGTTTTTAAGTATAGTAATGTGATTTTATAGTTTAAGTTAAGACTTTAGATGTTGTAATAGAAGTATATGTGTGTATGTGAGCTAGCAAGTTATTGGTTGTGGAGCAGACACAATGCAGTAAAAAGTACCAAAGGTGATAGGTTACAGAGTCAAAACAAAGCTTCATGTTAATTGCTTATTGGACCAAAAAGTTATAAATTACCATGTAACTCTGAAACCTGTGGCTGTCTGCAGCTATGGTGACTTGTTACTAAAGCCACGGCCTCTGAGACTGATGCCTGGTTTGATCTTTCAAATAATAAATCATTATAACCATGATGGTCCCATCCCTTTAATAAGGCTGCTGACACTGTACGAGCATTAATTTATTGTTTTCATAAAATGCAAGTCAGAGTCTCTTTAAATTTCCAGCCTTGACTTGACATTGCAGCAGCAACGAGTTCAACATTCTACTGAAAATACTCTGAACAGATATTTCCACTTATCCATTTATAATATGCCATCTCTCATTTTCCTTACATTTGCATTCTTCCTCCCTGAAGCAGGAGGAAAAATGTTTAATATTGTTTGAAATATAGGAGGAACCTCAATGTTTTTCCCCAGGTGAATATTTTCTGTGCTTTAAATATATTGAACCTAATGACAGCTTCTGTGAGCTCAGTGTCTGGTCTCAATAAAGTTCCCCACTTCTCCCTGAAGTCCACTCCCCACTTCCATAATCTACACAACTTCTGCAGCCTGCTTACTTTGCTACTCCAAAGCATGACTGTGCCAGAAAACAGTGGTCTCAGGATGTGGTTTTGAAGCAGTCTGTGTTTTCCCCCAGCAAAAACTGACAGTTTAATTCCAGCCTTTCTCTTCTGTCTCTTAGAGACTTTTGATCAACAGTAATACTTTAATTCCCAAATATTTACTTTCCTCACTAATTTCCTGTGCAGGACCTTTTCAGAGGACTGAGTGAACTGCCTGCTATCTCTTGCTTTGGAGACCCTCAGTGAATTTTAGCATTTCAGTGAGACTCTCCAGAAAACTCAGCAGGCTTGGCTTTATCACATCCTGGTCTTTCAGGTGTTTATTGTTTTACTTCCCTGATATAGATGCAGTGTTTATTCATCTGTAACGTCTTGGATCACTTATGAAGCCTTTTTAATTAGAGATATAAAATTTGCCACCCTCTAAGTTACTGATATAGTAAGAACTTTTAATTAAAGCCTGTGCAGTTTGTTAGTTGTTCTGCCCTGTCAAGATTTTGAATTCTGTGATGTCTGTCCTTTAGGCCTGTTGACTTGAAGCTTTTCAATTATCAGTTTCTCTCAGCATCTTTCTTTATGGTAACTTGTCACCACTCATCATCCTCACTGACAGGCAAAGAAAGCTGCAAAGCCACTCATGCCCTGCAGCAGACACTGATGCAGAGAACACCTCCTGGAGGTATCTGCATTGTCTTTATTTGCTCTTTCTACCTACAAGCACCCATGCCTAAGCCAACCAGCAGCTGTGGATCTGAAGTTTCACACATGTCCATGCACTGAAATCAGACCTGGGATGCCCGCTGACCTTGGGTCTTTTCTCTGGTGATAACTACACAAAGTGTAGGTTGGTGACCACACTCCCCTCAACCTCTTGAGTCTGAAAGTTTATAACCTCAAAGTAAGGGATTCTCCCATGGGTTTCCTTGTTCCTCCCAGCTGAAATACAAAATTAGCAGTGATGCATGAATTTCCACAATCTCTGATGCATTCTTTGAGGAAAGCTGTTAGCAATATATTTAGCAATACTCTGATTGCTCTCATATGTTCCATTATAGATATAATACAAAAATGCAGCATGAATGTAAAGTTTGTTTTAAATATATTTCAGAGAAGGAGAAAGCAGATTGGTAATGCTATGCATGGCAAAAAATGTTGTTCTTTATTGCATTAAAATTCTGCCACCCATAAAATAATAATTCTTTTTTCATGTGAGAAAGACAGGATTTTCTAGTTACATTAATGTAACTTAATAACTGGCCCAAGGGAAACTGAGTTCTCGAAAGATTAAAAAACAAAAATTCCACTCCAGACTTTTAAATTTCAGATCCTAAATACAGAGTCTGATTGCTAATTTCATAACCAAGAATTCACATTAAACTTCTCCCAGAAGTCACGCAGAATTGGCCTACTCTTAACATTCACAGGAAAGTAAAAGGCCTATTAGTACATTGTCTAATAATGTGAAGCAAAAACTCTTGATGGAATGTCACCATCTGTGTCTGTGGCTAAATGGAGCTTACTTTTGAAGATATGATTTAAATTATTCTTTAGCAATTAAAGTACCAGAGTTCCAAACTGATGACAAGCTTTTTCCTGTCTTTTTCTTAAAATTATGAGAGACTTTTTTCATTTTTTCCCCATCCTCTAGAAGTTCATGGGAAGTAAATTTTCAAAGTAGTGACATTAATGGGACTCATCCAGTTAAATCCCTATGCATCACTTTGAAAATTTACTTGCTAGTGTACTAATGAAAATTTAGGTCCTTGAATATTTATGATCCTCTATGGGATATCATAAATGTAGCTCTTATTTAAATAAATAGGTGGAAAATCTGCCATGTATGCACAGTTTACTGACATTAATATA
Organism: Rhipidura dahli; assembly: GCA_013399225.1. Taxonomy (NCBI): domain Eukaryota; kingdom Metazoa; phylum Chordata; class Aves; order Passeriformes; family Rhipiduridae; genus Rhipidura; species Rhipidura dahli. The sequence continues at coordinate 29,858 of VXAC01006739.1, forward strand.
ATTGCAATCAGACTGCATTGTCCAAAAGTATCAGAAGAATTTCCTTTGTTCCATTTGCTGTTTGACCCTATCTCCCTTGATAATTGCAGATTTTCATTTGGATTCCACTTCCAGAGTTTAATCTCCCACTTAGAAGGACAGTGAGATAAAGACCAAGAGCACGGGGAAGGAAAGCATTTTCATTGGAAAAGTGTATTTGAGATGCTGAAAGCTGTTGGTTTCCTGGGAGCTGCACAGCTGATGTCTTCTTTTGTTGGCCTTGGAAATTTCCATCAGCTCCTTGCTGGCCAGGCACCTTCTGGATGGCTGATGAAGGTGGGAAGGGAGGACAGGGATGAGTGGTGTAAGATTGTAGTGGAAGAATGATTTAATCCTAAAATTTGGCACAGACTTCTACAAAACTGTGATTACTTCTGGGCCTATTCAATGTCCATAGCTCTAGATGGCCCCTAATAAATAATCAGAAACAGCTCCTGCAGCAGGACTACTACAGTATCTTCCTGGTGCTGGGCATTAATCACACATTATGAGAAGAAAAAAATTCAGATTTGCTCTGACATGATTTATCCACGTGATTTAGCCCCTTGTGCACACCACATCTTTGCTAGCTCACGTCTCTTACCTTGTGGTTCTTGTCTGCTGGGACAGGAGCCATGCCCCTCATACATGAGAGAGGATGATGCCCAAAGGGCTGCATTCTGGGGATAATATCCAGAACCAAAGCACTCCTTCACAGGAAATTGTGAGTCTGTGCCTCAGGTGCCTTCTGTATCTTCTGTTCAATTCTCCAAGCACAAAGAGAGGATTGTTTATTTTGCTAAACCAACTCCTGCTGCCCTAGAAATCACAAGTCAGGGTCTTTCTACATCGATGTCATCATGTAGGCACTTACAAGTTGCCATGTCTTCTTGTTGACCTAATTAGTTGTTTATTGCTTTTGTGTCTGCAAGACTTCTAGAACAATATAGTCCTTGGAGAATGAAGTGTTTTTGTAAAATGTTACCAGCTGAGTAGTGGCACCAAAATAGAGCAATGACAGAGCATTTGTTCATCTAAGGATTCAGCGGAGGAGGAACCACGAGCAGAGCAAGCTATGGCAGCCTGACAGCTTGAATTGTCACACCAGCAGAGCTTAAGTCTTCATCATCTTTATCCTTTGAGAACATAATTAGATCTACCTATTAAAATGATATCTAATATAATCAAAGTTTTCATACTAATTATATAAAAGAATGAAGAAATAGCATATGACTAAGAACCATTGATTTCTGTCTTCTTACCCAATTACTTATCCACCCAGAAAACTGTCATTTTAACAATGCTTAAATGCATTTCTACTGATATAGAAAGGACCTTACAGGGAGAAGAGTAAGTTTAATAAAGGGGAGAGGACAGGAGTGAGAAACAGAATCTGGGGAGCACAATTAGTAAGTTGTCTCTTAAAATACTAAGCTAACAGCTTCTTTTTTTTTTTTTTTTTTTTTTTTTTAATTACCAGAGTGTTGTATCTTTTCTAAAAAGAGCCCAAGATAAAAACCACAACCCTTGACCTGTTCATTGGTGTTTGTCCAATTTATCTAACTGTAGGCTAGTTCTTGTTCTTTTAAAGACTAGATTTCTCTCTCTCAAGGTATGTGTGTATGAGTATTTTATTTTATCCCAAGTTTATGTTTTTTCTTGCTTTTGTAAAAAAAACCATAATTCAGATATCTTTTACTGACTCGAGATTGCTGAAGAAGTTTATACTTTAAAAGTATAATAGTTTTTGTAATAATTTCCTGCTATTCCTTTAGGGAGCTGAAAATAAACTAATCTGCTTTCAGGGTTAGCTTTAAAGATTCAACCTCTACCTATTATGTGTTAGCTAAAATAGAGCAACTGTTTTGTGTATGTGTGCTTGTAAAGAAAAAGAAATAAATAAATAGAAAGGAAAAACTCTAGGATATGTGGTAGTTCCTCTTTCCTCAACATGAAGCAAAAATGGCAAAAATAGGAGCATTGTTGCTATGCATCTTATGGTCCTTGCTCATGTCCCCATGGTAACTAGCAGAAGTCATTTGCATTCTGCAGAAGCATCAGGGAGATGTGTGTGTGCAGCAGTTCAGAGGGGTTCATGGTCCAAAGGACATGTAAATATGGCCAGCATTGCAAAAACCCTAAAAGGCCACCCTCAGGAAGCTAACAGAAGTCCTGTTAATAGGTAAAACTTGGCAAAACAATTTTTTTTTTTAAGTATAGTTTGAACCTTCAGTAAGGGGTGAAGGCCTGAAAGTTTGTGGTAGTCTAACATACAGTTCATGATACAGGCCCTCAAATGTTATCAGTAAATAAAACTCTTCTGAAAATGGAGATGCAGATTCTTTTCAACTTGAGGTTTGGTCCTCATTTTACTGCATTAAAATTAATGTTTTCTTTCACTATTGCATGCCTGCTTTCCCCCTCCCAAAAATGTCCTTCTCTGTTACATATTTTCAAGTTTTATAAATATTTTTAACTCTAAGATGTATAATTATATTTTATTATAAATATGATATATGCTTTAAATATATAAGTAATGATTATGATATATTTATAGAAGTCTAATTATATGTCAGTATATACTATAAATATTATATATTATGAATATGTTTCTTTAGAAAATGCCTGTTTTCATAGGAAATGCCACTGATAGCTTTTATCATTGTGTGTGTTAGGTTTGCATTACAAAGTTTTCGTAGCAGGGGTGCTACTGAAATGGATTCTCTAAGAAGTTGCAAGTTGCCAGAAGCTTCCTCTGTGTCCAACAAAGCCAACGCCAGCCAGTTCCAAGGCAGAGCTGATGCTGGCCAAGTTTGAGCCCATCAGTGATGGTGGGAGCAACTCTGGGGTGATGTATTTAAAAAGGGTGAAAAAAAATGCTGCTGAGTTGCAGCTCGAGAGAGGAGAATGTGTGAGAGCAACAGCCCTGAAGAGCCCCAGGTCAGAGAGGAAGGAGGGGCAGGAGATGCTCCAAGCACTGGAGCTGAAATTCCCCTGCAGCCCCTGGTGCAGCCCATGGTGAGGCAGCTGTGCCCCTGCAGCCCCTGGGGATCTGTGGGGGACCAGAGATCCACCTGGAGCAGGTAGGAGCCTGAAGGATGCTGTGACCCCATGGGAAGTCCACAGTGGTGCAGGTTTGCTGGCAGGACTTGTGACCCTGCAAGGGACCCACGCTGAGCAGTTTGCTCCTGAAGCAGCCCATGGGAAGGACTCATGCTGGAGAGGGTGGTGGAGGACTCTCTCCTGTGGGGGGACCCCATGCTGGAGCAGAGGAAGAGTGTGAGGAGTAGCAGAGACCACATGTGATGAACTGACCACAGCCCCCATTTCCCACTTGCCTGCACTGCTGAGGGGGAAGAAGTAGAGAATTCAGGAGTGAAGCTGAGTCCAGGGAGAACAAAACCATGTGGGGAGGACATTTCTAAGATTTCATTTTATTGTCATCAGCCTACTTTTATTTGATTGGTAATAAATTAAATTAATTTCCCTCAGTCAAGCCTGTTTTGCCTGTGATGGTAACTGGTGAGTGATCTTTCCTTGTCCTTATCTCAACCCACAAATCTTTCAGCCTATTTTGTCTCCCCTGTCCAACTGCAGAGGGGAGTGGCAGAGAAGCTTTGGTCAACCCAGCACAATATGCAATGACATCATCTAAGAGTCCGACTTGGAAAAAAAAATTCAGATTAAATTCAAGGAAAATAAAACAAAGAAAGTAACAAAAAAGTACTGAAAGGAAAATAGCAATTCTACATGTTAAGGAATTCTGACCTACATTCCACGTGCATTGTATGCAGTAGCTTAGATGACTACTGAGAAAAGGCTGAATGTTTTGTATTTCTCTTATTTTTTTTCAATCTACTTTCTTCTCTCTTGACTATTCTCAATGCTGAAATTCCAATTTCTTTTCTCTTTGAGGTCTTGAGGTCTAACTTCCTATTAGCCTTTAATGATGCTTCTCTCAGAAAATCCCACAAGAGTCTCGCTCTCCTAGTTTTTAAAAGGTGGATTTTTTAATCTAGCGTGCTGCAGAGTACTTCACTCAATTGCAGACTGTCTTTTAACATTGAGTTATTGTTTTTAAGTGTGTGTGTATGTGTGTGTATATATATATGTATATAAATATGTATGTCTCTTTCAGGTACTTGTACGCACAAGTACCAGCCCTCTCATACAGGGCTGGTATTTACTCTGTTTCTGCCCTGGAATGACACTGTGAGGGTACAAGGCAGTGTGAGGGTTTCTCTAGAGTGAGGAAGAGGCCTTTTGTCAGCCTCCACCCACGGCCATAGGGGTGATTAAGACTGAAATTACTGCCTGAACCCCGCCTTGTCCAGGGAATTGCAGCTCTCTCCCAGCTGCTGGGTGTTGCAGGAGGCCTGCAAGTACTTTGGCCGTGCTTAGTTCTCATTTTTGTGTCTCACATAAAGATTTGTCAGTCTACAGATGTGTTTCTATCCCGCACTCATCTGCCTTAACCCTGGCCCTTGGGTGGTGCAAGATCTGCTTTCACCCATGCATCTGTTCAGCCCTCAGCCCTTGCTCCCTCTCCAGCAGGTGGCCCCAAGAATGGTGACTACCTGGTGATTCATCTCAGGTAATCATGAGGATTATTACTGTAGAAACCCTCTCCGTGAAAGAATCTCAGATGAGATGGGACAAAGCTGATGCTGCAATGCTCTCACATGAGGAGCTAACCTACACTTTCAGAGCCCACACATACCTATATATTTGCCTAATAAAGCCTGGGGCCACGTGCACCTAAGTCAGAAGATATCATTATATGACAAATACAGCAAACACAGCAGTTCTTTTCAATATAGTAGTATTTGAACATCAGAAATATTCATATAATAGGGATTAAGAAAGACAGAAATAATTTCTATAGTCTTTCTCAGGATTAGCCATGCCTTAGCACATCGAGCTACCTAAGTTCTGCAAAGCGGACTTATTATTCAGGCCTGCTTCCCTGGCTTTAAGTTTGCTAGAAAAACCAAATTCACTGAAAGAGACATAGAAAGTTTGCAGAACTGGGTGGTATGCTGAGCTGCTTCCTTGCAGAATGTGGAACTTTGATTTTTCAGCATTTGTCTATCCAGTTTCACACCTGAGTTCACACTCTATGAGATCAAATCAACTTAGACTGATATATTTAGACTGTACCTGCGTGTGGTTTTCTCTGTGAACTAGAGTGAAGCACATTGCTCTGTAGAGTCATGCAGAATATTCGCACGTCAATAACATCGCAAAAACAATGCATCTGATTTATCACCCTGCATTTCTGATTTTGCCCATTTTGGTGTGGAGAAAGAAAATAATGCTTTTTTTTTTGATGGGTCAAACCCTCCCACATTATTGCAAATACAGTTTTAAATATTGTATAATATTTTCAATAAAAGCATTTATTTCTGCCACCTGTGGGTTATTGACAGTTATGTACTCAAGGTAGGCTAAAAATCACTGTAAAGTGAAAAAAGTGGTCCTGGGCTAGAAAATAAGGGTTCTGGTACAGTGCATGTTTTGGAGTGTGTCCTTGGACATGAAAACATGTAGATAATGCAGAGATACTGTGAGGTTTGATTACCTAATGTTTACACAGCGCTTTGAACTAATGAAGCATTACAGTGCAAAGCATTACTTTTAGCCAAGGCACTCCAAGGATGTACAAAGGATCAAATATCCTTTTCACTTACACATTGAAGAGGACATTTGATTTTGTTTTGAAGTTCTAACATCCTTTTGGCTTTTTATGTCACTTCAAGGTTGCTTCTTACCCCTTATTGACTACTTACTTTAAATTCCTTTTTCTGCGTCCTCGCCTTTGTTATAAAAATTGATTCAAGGTTTGCACGCAGCTGCTTAACTGGATGCTTGGAGGAAAGAATAATGCATCCTTAAAAGGATTGTTCCTTATTTCAAGAATACTGTACACTGCAAGAATATCCTTGCCCAGTGTTCAGTTTCTATTACTAGAGTGGCATAGGCTTGGATAGAATTATCTTGAGTCTACTGTGTACAGAAAAACTAAAAGGATTCATGTCTTAGGTAACTGACAGTGATATGTAGGCAGTTTTACATCATTTACTGCTTGTAATGAGTGAATTAATGTTTGTTTTAAAGGAACCTGCAAATGTGACTTGTGTGTCATTTGTTTTCAAAGTCTTGTATTTTAATAATTTTATTTTTTTTCCTCTTTTTGAAAGCAATTTGCAAAATTTATTAGAGGCAGAGGGTTTTTTATTTCCCAAATGATCCTCTGCTCCCATCAAAGAGCGCATTCTAGCAAGTAATTTCTGCAAGATGAAAGAATAAGGTTTCACCACGTTGTACAGAAGTAGCACAGTAAAAAGTACTTGCTGCAATAATGAGATTTTACTTTGTTGTTTTTATTTATTTCTATTTACTCAAAATTTGCTATAGAGAGGCTAAAAAGTTTAAATGTTGTGGGACAATTTTGTTTCCTGATGGTTCAGGGATATTTGTAGGGTTTATTCAGGGGTTCAAATCATGCTTAAAATAATTTCACCAGTAGCCTAAGGTCAGTAAGATAATTAGCTTTTTTTCCAAATTGTTCATGAAAAATTTGACACAGTTATGAACAGTTTAAGCATATTTTCAAATATTCAACTTAATTATTCATTCCATCTCAGTTCCAAGCCTGAATTTTCAATGATAATTTCTGCATTTTCTCTCTTATTGCCCTCCTCCCTCTTTCTCTGAATCTTTTCATGACAAAAAATTGCTTGCTTCTACTAGGATGTTATTGGTGTGTCTTGGCATTACTTCAAGAAATGATGAGGACAGATGACACAAATCGGCACCAAAAAGAAGGAGATACAGACTCCCACAGCTGAAAAGATGGGGGCATCATGCGACCTCTGGAAGTACAATGGTCTGGAACAAAATGCAGGGACAGAAGATACCAGGACAAATCTTCCAGATCTACAGGGTGCTGAAGGACTGAAATGAAGCAACAGCCAAAATCAGATATCCGGGATACACAAAATCAGCAAAAGTACGAAAAAAAGTTCTTTAATCCCTTTCTAAGCAAGGAGTTGTGAGCATAAGGAACACCAGCAGCCACTGAATATGGATTGGACAGATGAGAGGCAACTCAGCTGAAGTGTAGCACAGTGACTGTCCTTTAACGGGAGTGCTGGCAGCAGGCACATTTTAACCACATCAGGTCCAATTATACTGATCTTCTTTTAAGGAAAATGGCTGCTGTAAGAAAGCCAGCCTGGCATTAAAGAAGTTTGTTTTGTGTAAAAGGAAAACCCACTTGTGGCTATCAGATTTGGACCATTACGTAGAACCAATTGTACTTGTACTTTTGCCTTGCCCCAATGATGCATTTGATGGCAGCATTTAGGAATGAAATCTCTGTCACTTTTTGCAAAATGCATCCTTTTAGCTTCTAGCAAGCATTTCTTATCTTTGCTGAGGCACATTAATTATTTCAGGAGAAAGCAGTGCCATGACTTCGGGAGTTACACAGCAGAACAGACATGTCTACTGAAGGGAGAAGTGCCAAAGGCTTATTTTAAAGATTTAAGATTGGAGTGGGACATTAACAGACTATTTTCGCCACTGTCTGCATTGTTTTGATAGTTCCTAAAACAACAGCTGGTTCTACATCCTCAAATGTTATTTTATTTTGGTAAGCCTATTCTGGTCCAGTACTTCTTACTGCAGAACATGGAGTTCACACTCGGCCCTTGTGCTGTGTGTGGCAGAACTGATTTGGCAGGGTAATAACCACAGACCATGCTTGTTCCCATTTCATATGGGCTGTGGCTATGATGCTTCAGGCACTTAAATATTCACAATAACCTCATGGAAGATTTGCTTTGAAGACATAAAAGGAAGCAGGAGGAAGAAAAAAGGAACTCTCCCATGCATCTCACCAAGTTTCTGTGTGCTATGTTGGGAAAGATCACTGGGCTTTACAAATGTCTCAAAGATATTACTGCACCCAGGTGTTTAACGCTCTTGAAAATCCGTTTCAGAAAAAAAAATCTGAGACAAGGCAGTCTCAGATTTTTTGAAAAGATGGCAAATATGAGCTTTGGAAATGTTTTTCTTTTTAATGTTTGACTGAGTCTCAGCTTGGCTGGATGGGAAGACAGTGAAGTCCCTTCTCAAATAAAACAGCAGGAATTAACCTTTTTGTCTGCCCAAAGGTATAGGTCTTCAAAAACAACATATAAGTTTTATGAATTAATAGATATAATGGTTGAAGAAAAAATTAAAAAAATAAAAACAACAAAACAAAACCTGTTTTGGGCCATCTGAAGTTTCATGACTTTTCAAGCCTTGTGCAAGAGATTAAGCCACGAGTAGGAATATGGGAGTTTTCCCTTGCATAATCAGAGGCTTCTGGTCTCTGCTGAAAAGCTTTGTCAACACTGTGTCCAACACTTCATTTTTATATCTAAAATTTTAATTGCAGATATTAGTCCCATGCAGTTTGGTTATCAAGACCAGTAAGGGATTTCTTGAAGGTCCTGTTTCATTGAATTTTGTCTCTAAAAGATGTCTTACAGAGCCAGGTATATTCCTGCAATGCTCCACCCCTTCTCTTCTATTTATCTTGTCTTTTTCCTTTTCTCCTTGGTTAAGGTACAACTTTGTGGATTATAGGACAGGAAAATGTACTGAGCAGTGGTTTACATCTGTGACATTGCCTGTTTTCATTAGATATTAAAAGCTGTATTCATATAACTTATGGATTTTCTCAAAATAAGTGATTGTTTTTCTTCTGCAGAAAAAATGTTACTTAATCAACACTTGCTAAATCAGCTTACAATTGTCCTACCAATAAAAATGCCTAAGTGTAGAAATCCAGTGACTGGTAATCTGTAAAATTTTCATCCATTCTTAACAATTTTAATTTCTTTAAGCATCTTTAATAAATTTATCATTGCTGAAACCTTGGAAGAAAGTTTGGGGTAAGGGGTTACCACCGTGAAATTCACTCTTCCATATCATGCTTTTCCATTGGTAAATTAACTATATTCGTGTTTTACTGATCAGTGCATACTTTTCTTCTGTTCAAACAATACAATAAACATACTTTTAATGAAAACTTTCTGGAATGCTTAACAACAGTTACTTACTACAGTACCTTTCATTGCCATTATCCACATGACTGACTGCTTTTGTAAAGGAACAAATAAAACTTATCAACTCATGCTGGGAATTAATATAAGCGTCAGGGTCAGACACAATGCAAAGGGAAAGGCCTTCTAAAAGAAGCAATTTTGATTTGAAGAAATTAGAATGTCTTGAAAATGTATTCTAAGCATAATAGGCAGGCAAGAAGTAATTTCTAAAAAATGTTAAAATAAATTAAAATGTGATGTAGCTATTAGTGAGGCAAAATTAAACTGGCAAAAAAAATTAAATATATAACCATAACTTCAAATATTTCTGTGACTTAAGGAACATATTACAATTTTTTTAATTATATATTAGGTTGCAATATGTTTGGCCATAGGTTTTCTTCTGTTAGAAAATAAAACAAAATATTTCAATCCATAAGAAGTTTGTAATGGCAAGTTTAAAATTACAAAAAAATAGATTTGCTTTTCTCCTTGGTTACCTTTCAAGACCTTTAAAATTATTCCACACATCCCCCATGTTCTCTGTCAGCAGGCTAAAAACCAAGAGGTAATCTTTCTAAATTCAATTTCAGTCTGATGTTTAGCCACCAGAGGCTCCTACTAGGACTGCATGACTTATCTTTTTGACAAATATATCACCCATTATAAAAAAAAAAAAAAAAAAAAAAGAGAAAAAAAAAGCTTTCTAATTAATTTTTGTCAAATTCTCATGAATAACAAATATTGATTCATGGATACTCTGCTATCAAAAAAAAAGGGAGATCTAGAATGCATATTTTTAATAATGAAAATCTAAGTCACAGTGCTGCACAGCACTGTTCAGTTTTGATAACTCTCTTACAGCAAATTTAATTTTATCTGTTCTATCTTGGTATTCCTGCTGAGAATTCAGAATTCAGTCGGCTAATTCTGCCTTTTAAATTGGCAGTAGGTATGATTTAAAAAAAAAAAAAGTAATTTACATATTTCTTATGCTTTGGGCAACAAATGTAGTTTTGTGAGTGTCTTGAAACAAACCCCAGGGGCATCCTACTGTTGGCTTCATATATATATTAGACTAGGAAGTATGATATCTACTGTTTATTTCTTTTAGAAAAGTGAATTAATTTCATTAAACCTTTGCTTTTGACACAGAAGTAAAATGTGCTTGTAAGCAGTTCAGGTGATGTTCAACCCTATTTATGTTTCTATGCAACTGCTTAACTTTGAAGATGTAATACAGGGAAGAATTAAGGTTTTTTTCTTCAAACTACTTTTTGAATTAGTATTTGCTTAATATATGACAATCTTATTACATGGAGAATACATTGTGCAAATTGACACAAAGAAGTTTTCTGAGTTGTGATGAAATGTGAAAAACTGTGTGTTCTGCCTCCTATGTTATTCTCCAAGCTGCTAACCAGACACAGAATAGCAATGTACAGAAATAGCTGTGTGGAACATAGCCACACTATGTTCTGAACCCTAGAATGAAAATTAATTCTGTGTTCCTATGCACAACATAGTTTCCTTATGATTATTAATGCAGCTGTATCACTTATGGGGATTTCTCCAAAGTGTTCATCTTGTTAACAATTCTTGCCCATGTTAATCTGCAGATATCTACCAAACAGCAGTGAGCACCTGGGAACCCCTGGTTTTAAATCTTCTTTCTGTTTAATGTCTGCACTGTTTCAGAGACTGTTTTAATGCACTGGAATTTTAGATTGCTTCAGTCTGTCTTTTTCTCTAAGGAGATGGCAAACACTCTTGTGCAGAATGTGAACCTGGTCTGTTGATGTGGTCAGTGCACATTTGTTAATGTTCAAACCAGGACCTGCTCATTACTGGCCAGTGCAAGAGGCAGGATAAGGGAATGGGGGAAAGTTTCTGTCATTGGAAACAAAGAGGGTGCTGCTCTCATGGTGGAGTTGTGGGACTTGTGGGCTGAACCCCTCTGGGATCTTCCCTCCTCGGGACAGCCCCAGCTGAGCTCCCAAACCTGAATGTGGTCTCTCATCTTCCAAAAGCTGGTACTGGAAAACAGTGCCCATACTCATAAAATTAAACTTATCCCCAAGAGGGGTCACTTCTAGATACAATAATACTATTTTATCCTCCACTTATGATCCTGTTGTAAAGCTTTTTTCTCTACAATAAGCATAGGGCATACTCTTCCCAGGAATCCATGAGTAAATAAGAGCTGTGAATGCTGAATGTTGCCAGACAATAAATTATACATTTCTCATCACTGAAAGAAAGATACAGGACAAAATCCCCACACAGGTTTAGCCACAAGTTCCAGGTGTAGCTTTGAGTATTGTCTACAGAGGAACTGATCCAGCAGCTCTGCCAGACGGCACAAACTCAATCCAGACAGAGATGATCTGCTTCAGCTGGGAAAGACATCGTGACTGGAAAAGAAGCAGCACTTCAGAAACCCTGGGAACGAAGGCTACACAATAATGTAGCTACAAATCAGTGTAAAGCTGTGGAATCCATCAGAACTGATTTGGAGACAGAGGGGAGTCTAGGAAGAAAAAAAAAATTACATAGTTTATTAGGGTTATTTTAAGAGGAAAAGCTGTCTATGTCCTCAGTAGAGGGGAAGGAAGCTATCCCTTTATTCACCTGGATTTCATATCAATTATACTTGACCTTAATCATAACATATTTATAGTAGTATTTTTATGTGTTCATTTGGTTTCAAATATCTAATACCAAATTACCATGGTATATTATTTGACCTTTGAGCTTCTAATTTTCATAGTAATGGGTGTGTAACATATAATGAAAAACAAATATGACATTACAGGTTACTGGAAAAGATGTGCAAAGGAATTTGTCAGCATAAATTCTACACGTGTGGTCCTGAGTTCTGAGGAAAACAAAGCAGTTGACATTTAGGATTTTGTAATTGGCTTTCATGGCTTGATTTTATCTATCTTGGTTCTGATGTATGCAGCAATTGACACTGATTCTAAAAGGACCACGGCTACTTATTAAAATCTGAGGAAATTTGCCAAACACCTAGAGTGCAAATAACAATGTCTGCATTACAGTTACCCTCTCCTTTCTAGGTGTGTATTTTTGTGCTGCTAGGAACCACCATATTTTACTTTTAGCAATCACTCTCCCAGGAACACTTTTTTATCTGTCTGTTCTGGCCTGCTCATGAGCAAGAGAAAAAGAAGCAGACTTACAAAAGGCACATGAAATCAGCAATGAAAGAATGAATGACATAAAAAGAAGTCACTGAATTTTATTGTGTAGATTCCTTATTTCCCAATATGACAAATTTTTAGTAGTAGTAGGATTCACAATAGCTGCTTCCCAGTTACTTCTGTGGGAGTGCAAGTTTATCTTGCTCACATCTGCTATGTTGCTGGGATTTTTCCCTGAGAATTAAGAATGGCACAGACTTTTTTATTAGATGAAAGTTGCTGCATAAATAAAAAGCCTGCATGACTTTGTTTAAAATATCTGTTTTCATTTATACTGCATTTTATTCACAATTTACTCTATCTATTCTGTCTTTCCAATGGAATAATTTCTTACTAAAAGGAGGGGGAAAAAAGTGAATCGAATTTCATTATTGTACCAAAGAAGCATTTCATGAATATATTCAATCTGTGCTAATGGATTTTAACACATTTTTACTATCCTACAATGAACTGCTCATAAAGTTTTTAATTACCAAAGCAGTATCCAAAAGTATACTGCAGAGAGGTGCAGTGCTGTAAAATAGATTATTCCTTTATACATTTAATCTTGGCTCACTAATGCATCTACAGGTGTCTGTGTTTAAATAATATAATAGCTAATTCTATAAATATATATAATTCAGCTAAATTGCTGTTCCCAAAACAAGTTAGTCTCATTTTTCCTCAGCTAAAGAAATTAAGGAATAGCATGTAGCTCATATATCCCTGATATTCATCACCCAGTGCTGTGGGGTGCAAAGTATAGTCAGAGCTGTGCACAGTGTTAATGCTTAAGACCAAAAAACATCCAGACAATCAAAAGATAAATTCCTTCCTCCTTCCCTTGGTGATGCACTGTCAGCCCCACAGTGGGCTGGTATTGTAGTGTGTGACACAGGACATTCACTGGTGTTTATGAGTCCTGTGGCATTTACAGAAGAATATTTTTTGTTTATATCACGCAGGCTTCAAGCTGTGCCACTTCCACGGTGATCAGTAATACTCCCCTCTCCTTTATCCTGCAACACCAAGTTAAAATGTTCACCAGATGATGAGAGGAATACAGTTCTTATTTCTCTGGGTCATCCAAATGGAATTAAAACAAATCCTCTAATATCTCTGATATGGCTTTTTGATGGATTTTGGTCCACTGACAGCTGAACATGAGCTTTCAGCACCCAGCTGGCCAAGGTCAGTGGCATCCTGACCTGTATCAGCAGCAGTGTGGCCAGCAGGACCAGGACAGTGATCATCACCCTGGTACTGGTGAGGCCACACCTCAAATCCTGTGTTTGACTTTGGCCCCCTCACTGCAAGAAAGGCATTGAGGAGCTGGAGCATATCCAGGGAAGGGCAATGGGGCTGGGGAAGGGTTGGGAGTACAAATGTGATGAGGAGCAGCTGAGGGAGCTGGGGGTGTTTATCTGGAGAAAAAGAGGCTCAGGGGTGACCTTACTGCTTTCTACTGCTAATTGTAAAGAGGTTGAAGCAAGGTGGGAGTCATCCTCTTCTCCCAGGTAACAAGTGACAAGAGAAGAGGACATAGCCTCAAGGTGTGCCTGGATAATAGGAAAAGAATTCTTCACTGAAAGGCTTGTCAAGCATTGGAACAAGCTGCCCAGGGAAATGGTGTAATCATCATCCTGGAGTTATTTAAGAGCCTTGTAGATGTGGCACATACGGAGATGCTGAATGTTTGGACTCAAGGATTTTTCACAACCTGAATGGTTCTATGATATGCTCACAAGCTGCCTCCTGCCCTGACCCAGGCAGCCCTCCCATATGTCCTGCTGGTACCTTAAAAGCATCATTCAGGCTTAGGCTCTGATCACACAGATAAGTTTTGCGTGCTCCTTTCCCAATTATCATTCAGGGAGGCCACACATTCCTATTGCTCCTTATATGGGAGCATATGTTTATATGCTCCTTATGGGACCATATTTCTGTCACGAGAATACACTTGAATGGTTCCCTGCCTGTGGCCAGGTTGCTTGTTAGAGTGAGGTCTGGTCAGAAGTGGAATTGTACCTTCCAGGTAAGCTGATCAGAGGGTTCTCACAGTTTACTTGAGACACAGAGTGCACATGAGTTATAATAACTATTCTCCTCTGTATCACAGAGTATTACAGTTCATCCACTTTTTTCTCCATTAAACCTAATTACTCATGTTTGATAAAGCATTTCTCACAGAAAAAAAAGTATAAATCAAAATACATGATGATACCTGGAATTTTTCCTTTAAGTAAAACCTTCACAAGAGGGAAGGAAGATCATATTGGATGGTGGTCTCAAAGATAACCCAGACAGAATCAAGCTAATGTTATTCTAGCACTTTAATTAGCTAATGTGTCCTTCACACCTTTGCTATTTTCTATTTTGGTCTGGAATAATATTTAATAATCTGATAATGAAAACCAGGGATGAAGCTTCTGGAGAAATGTGGATGGAATATGTTACGTGTTTGGAATTACAACACAAAGCTCCTCACTTCCGCATAAATCCCAGGAAATCTCTTCCACAGCCAGGAACAGAGCAGATGCTGAAGAATGATGGAGACTCCTAGAAAAAACAACAGCATCTTGAAAGAAAAGACAGATGAGCTTCTTCCTCCCTTGGGGGGAAAACAGAATTGTTTTCTCACTGTATAAGCCTCAATTTTTAACTGATTCTCCGAAGCAGATGTCTATCTCTAAAGAAACTGAGATACAGCACTAAGGTTTTTTCCCTCATCATCTGCAATGAGTCAGATGCAGTTTGACTCTCTCAGCTTGAGCAGAGATGCAGCAACTTGAAGGCTATCCCCAGGCAGTGTACTCAATACTGCAGTTCTCTCTATGAGGAAAAGTGCTTTCAGGTTCTTCCATTTCAACAAAGTACAGAAACTCTCTTCTTGAGATGATGACAGAAGTCTGCGATACCCAAAACTTGAAAATGCAGCTAGATGCATTTTTTATATTGAGAATGATAATACCTTAGAGGTGGCTTATTATGTGTTTTGTGTATTCACATGTAAAATATCAGCAGCAAATTTTTGTTCTGGTCTGACTCCTTTATTATTGCTGACCTCACCTTTAGCAGCTCATGGTTACTTGTACAAGCCAATTCCAGGACCAGAGTTCTCATCCTCTGACCAGAGAGTGACAGTCACTGCCAGCTGCATTCAATATTCAGGAAAGGGCTAGGGTTTATCTACATGAAGGGGTCTTATCTGCTTGGATGTCTGGGATGTTTTCTTTGTGTCTGTAAAATGTAACTGATACTCCTAAACACTCCCTGAGGTGGATTCAATGCTGTAGCAGCAGCAAGGAGATGCCAGACAACCATATGGGGACAGCACACAGCCCGTGTGGAGCGTGCAGCTGAAGTCAGATGCCGCGGGTGTGTCTGATATCAGATGGCAGCTCTGGGAGCCAGGGGACACCGGGGGCCACGGCGTCGGGCACTGAGGAATGGCCGAGCACTGCCTGCCCCCTCTGCAGCTGCACACAGGGACAGGAGGGGCTGCACTGCTGGGCTGCAGGGACAGGCAGTGGTGCTGCTGGGGGTAGAGACTGTGAGACAGCAGCCAGGGTCTCAATGGTAAATCATCACCTTTTCAGATGAAAGTCCCCAAGGAAGCTGCCAAAAAGTGAAGATGGTAAATACTGATCCAAACTTTCCGACTAAAAAATGCACCATTTTTTGCAAGTTTTTGCATGCAGCACATGGCCAGTGACGGGATGACAACAGTAATGAACCTGCTAGTTTTAGGAGGTTAAATGAGAAATTTGACAGCCAGCTGAAATAGGAAAAGGTCGAAACCGAGGTAATGATAACCACCAAAATGGGAATTTGAATAGAGCTCTAATGTTAATGCCTTTACACTTTTAATAAGTGCCATAGGATTTCTAATTACCACAGTGTCCAGGAGCTCCACTTGTTCTTTTACAATGGAAATAACTACAGCAGAGTAGTCCCTCCTAGCCCTATGCCAAGGCTGATGATAAAAAGTTAATCGTGGGGGTAAAGTGCCTCTACACATAAGTCCTCTATTTTGATCTGCTCTTCAGGTATGTCAAAGTTAAATTTTGTTAGTTTAGCACAGATTAGAAGGAAAACTCATCTAGTAGGTATTCATTTTATAAAAAATATACTCAAGTTTTATTTATTTCAACTTCTGTTTGGTGACATTACATCATGAACCCACCTGATTCCCATTAGTTTGACACGATCTTGTGCTACAATGAACCATGCTAGGATTTAAGTCACTTTGACCTGAGCAGAAAAATAAAAAACAAGTCTTTTGCTTAAGGCTTTGCAGTTGCTATTGTTGCTTGGATTCTTTTAATTCTGTCATTGCTGAGGTGTGACTTAGCAAAGACTTGTGATGCTCTGGGTTTCCATGGGAGCTATGTTTTATTTTGGTACAATGAGCAGTACTAGTACAATGCAAGTATCAATAATCCATGGTTTTAAAGAAGATGGCCTGCTCCCAAAAGGCTTGATTTGGGGGAAATATTGCCATGAAGAGAGGGATTGTTTCTCTTGTTAACAACAGAACTGTCTGCATCAGAAGTTGTCTAAATGCAGTTTTTGTTTACCTTTACTGAATCTTTGTCGTGCTCGCTGTTCCCAATATTCTGCATTTTCATGCTGCTAATGTTTTTATGTAAGCTTTGCTATTTTGGGAGTATGAAAGCAGTGCAGTTCCGGCTCTGTAATTAAAGGGCTTCAGTGATCTCTTTTCTCTCAGCTGCTGCTCATGAGATTGAGAAAGGAAGGACACAAGTCACAGATAATACAGAGCAAAGCCTCAATTTATCAAAACCACAAGTCTTCAGGGTTATTTGGGTGATAAAGCTGAAGTCTGTCTACAAAGCATGGTGATCTGAAGGAGAATCTGTGGGGTTTTCCATAAACTGTGGTAAGACTTGCAAATATAATTTGGCAGCTCATCTTTCTTGCTTTTCCAAGTGAATAGAGTGTCCATTACAGGAGAATGTGGGAAGCAGTGAAAATTATGGTGCTGATACTGGTGATAGAACATGATGTGTAATGTCTGTGAGTCAGCACTTCTGCTGAAATTGATTGATTTACATACATTTGCCAGCATTGAGCCTGTTTGCCATGTAGCCCAGGTGAATCAGAATTCCACTGTAATTTGGAGAATTAATATTTTTAGGGGATATGAAAGAGACTCATGAAACAGGGCTGACTAGGAGAAAGGCAGCCATAACATTGCTGTGCATTACAAACCAGTTTTGTACTGCTGAAACTGGAAAAGAAAACTGAATTACATTGGAGGTCCACTAAGGACAAAAAGAAGTTCTCAGGGTGTGCATAATTAAAACTGTGGAACAACTTTTCTGGGATATTTTGCATGTCAGAAAGATTTGCATACTAAAAGCACCTTTGAAAAAATTCTCAGCAGTGAGGCGTTCATCAGCACAAAGAACCACAGCTGGCTTGTCTATGAGCTGTGAGCTGGGATATGACATAGGTTTACTCTGTTCTGTACCCCTGCTAGACCAGCTGCTCTTGCTTCCCACTGTTGGGGGCACAGTGCTGGATTAGATGGACCACCCACCCTCGTGTTTAGGGGCTGTCTGGATAAAGAACAGAATAGGTAAACTGATCCTCATTCAGAAGGAGAGTTGAAACATTAGGTTTCTGCAACCCATTAGCTTTGTGCCCAGGACTGGATTTCAGTGTTCTTACACTGATAGAAAGAGTTGAATAAGAAATCAGGCTCTATTACCTGTGTCTTTTGAACTTGTATCATTTCAATCAGCAAACCTCGACAAAGTCTTTATAAATTGTAAAACACTGCAAAAAATAAGATAGCAGATACGTAAATCAGACGTTGTATGGTAAGAACAAATAAAAAGAAGAGTAGGTGATTTCTAATAAAAAATCTTATCACCTTATTCAGTTTTAGGAGGAAAAATGGTGGAAATTCTGAAGGGAAAGGAAAAAGTTGAACTGGTGTCAAATACCTCCCAATATTTAGTGTAGAAATAGAAAAACTATAATTGAAATAAAAATTAACACTTTCCAATTAATAGCTTATCAGTTTACAGGAGATGAAACTGAGGCATAGGTGGAAAAAGAAAGGGATTAGGGTGTATGCATGTGCATGTACACAGACAACCCCACAAACCAGGGAGGGAACAAGGCAGTAAGTTCAGCATAATGTAATGTGGGTTGAAAACTTGTCTGCTACCCAGTAAAATACAGACTTAGCAAAAGATTATTATAATGAGGATTACAAATTCATGTGCCTTCAATTATTTTTTAGTTTATATCTAAATATGAATAGTGCTTTTTGGTGATGATAAGCCCTTAATAATATCTGTCCATGGTATTCTAAGTGCAAGCTGAAAACCCTGGTTGCATGTTCTTTGTTCATTGTTGTTATGGGATGTAATTCTACTTTGTGTCCAGTTGCTTTTCTGGTTTCTTGTATAAAAGTAAGATAGAGCTGTGGTTTATTACTTCAGGTTGTCTTTTTAGGTCTATGATTTAATAGTACCTGCAATGTTTATTAATATTGTATTTGTCCATCTCCTAAATTATAATAAAAAGATATTGTGCTTCTACTGTTAACTTGGACCATGAATGTGTTGTAGCTGTCAATATCTGTGAAATCAGCAAGTGACCGAGCATTTTCAGTAAGTGAACCTTGTGACAGCAAACTTGACTCAGCGAAGAGTAATTTGAGAGGATCAAGTAAAGATCACATCTCACAATTCTATAATAACATATTTACACTATGACTGCAATGACTCAAGAGAAGGCATTAAGAATCATTGGGGAAATTACATGTGTTTTTAAAGTTTGTAATTTTAATTAGCTTGTTCTGTAATGGACTGCAGTGTCTGCAAACTAACCGTCATGTACCTTCCATCACTAGAAAGTATATGGAACATTTTGTTAACTGCATATGCAGGTTTATTTATTTTAGTGTTGAAAAGTGAAACAAAAATAAAAAGAGCATAAATGGAGCTATAATGTTTAGACTAACACTATTTTCTTAACCAACATCCTTGTGAATGAACACAGTAAATTTGAACAGTATGTGTTTTCACCATCTGTACTTCAATAATGAGAGCAGCCACCAGGGGAGAATAGGATATTTAAGTATAGCAGGAAACATCAGTCTGCTGCTCTTAGCCTGAGCTGAATTTTCATCTTATAGGTGCCTTGGTCTTAATTTATGCTCCATTCCTAATTAAATTGTCTTGCTGACATGACTCAGAAACCCCACTTTCTGTGCCTCAGCCTTTATTTCTTCACCCTTGATTGATAATGAATGTGCTTTACCATCATATTATGTTTGGGTCTTGTGAAAGACAAACTGAGTTACTATGGACTGCTGCAGACTGATTGCACAGATGAGATGCATTGACTATGAAGAGACTTTCACTTAGTGTTATCAACTATTATGTCATGCCAGACTTTTAATCCTTCTGAAGAAGTTTTTCATTAACTCCCCTTTTAACCAATCAACATCTATCTAAAATTAAAGGTAGCTGGCTAGAGAAAAAAATCATCTATAGTCACTCATCAGTGGAAAAAAAAATGGCAGCAAACAGCATGAAATTAAACTTCTGAAATGAAAAATAATATTTAATTTAATTTTGTGCGCAAGTAATTACTTTTCAGTTCTTGCCACTCTTGAAGTAGGTTTCATTTCTGTCACTGCTGATTTCAAAGAACAAGAAAACAGCAGGCTGCTCGAGATGCCATTCCAGCATTTTAGAAAAGGTTAGGATGGATGAACAGAGGTGCCCGAAGAGCTAAATGCTATCAGCAGGAGAAGAAGAAACAGTGAATGAGGGAAAATTATGAAAAGGTAGATTTAATTTCAAGTATAGCATGCATGGTGCAAGACAGGCTTGCTAGTTCACAAAAAAATATTTTTTCAGCACATGGTAGCTCAGGAATTATTGGTTTCAGAAATGTTAGAGTGATTCTAATGAGTGGATGCATGGCTCTGGACAATGGATATGCCTAGGCAAAAACATTAACTTTTATTATACTTGCTTATTATTATCAGCAGAATGTGCTGACACTTTTGACATTGTCACATTCAAAACACGCTGCAACATGAAAGTGGTTTGTAATTTTCTTCAGCTGGCATGGCTCAGTCCAAAAACATATGCTGTTAGAACCAATCTTTAATATCCTGATGACTCCAAAATACAAAAAAAACCCCAAACCAACCACTCAACCAACTAACCAATAAAAAAACCTGCAAAATGAAATGACAACTGGCAAGAACTTGAAAAATTGCATTGCTAGAAAAAAAAATCCAATCTTTTTCAATGTAAATAGTCTCTTACAAGCAGTTTTATCAAAACAAATTGATGCTGTATTTGCTTTATTCATGCTTGCTATATCACCAAATATAAATTATGAGGGCTGTAGTGGTAATTTGTGTGTATGTGTTTGAAAGGACTCACCTGAAAGAGAGAGACTGTGTGTGTATGTCTGGGTATGTCCATGCAGTATTTATTCTATCAGGCAGAAGGGAGCAAACCAGAACTCCATCATGACATTTTCATGTTATTCACATGGGTCACCTGCAAACATGGAGCCCGTACCATCCAAGCTAACCAGAGAATGCCTTTCAGAACTTTTCATTCTCCATGTGGAGCGTAACTGGAGAAATGACAGTGCTTTTGGTTTTATCCTTTATTTGTTATAGGAGAGATGAGCTGGAAGGGTTTCAGGGCTGGCTTTGGGTAAGGATGGATGCATGTCCTAGTCAATGCTAATTTCTGCCCTGCATTTGCCCAGCTCAGTATATTTTTGTTTGTCTTCCATTTGTGGATTCTTAATCTAGGCCCATTTTCTTTGCCCATCCATGTCTAAACTCTTCTCCTCTAGGATCTCAGAAAATTATGTGGAATACCTCTACCTCACTCACTAAAGTCTGCCTTAAAATGTCCCAGTCTCAAGGTATGTGAGCCTTTAGCCAAGTTCCTGCATCTTCAGCTGGCAAATGCAGGTCCTGCTGCTGTAGAATTCATCTACACAGGTTTTTTCATGCAGTATAAGAAGCAGATATTGCAGAAGGAGAGTTAATTCCAAACATGGAGTTACTCCATGGTACATATACAAAAGCCAACGTGTGTAAATCCCAGAGGTGGGTGATGTTTCTACCAGGGATGCATTTGGGTTCTCTTCAAGGGTACTGTGAATATTCAAATCACAGTGGTTGGGAATCCTCTGGCTTAGATTAACTCTGTGGCTGAAGGCAGATCTGCTTATGGTTGCTGGAGATGTGCTAGAACAGAAGTTGTTTTCTTCTTAATGGAAAACTGCCTAGGATATTTTGTCATGTTGTCCTGGATTTAAACATGGCTTCTGGTATTTCTTCATTTCATCCATTTTATGGCAAGGAAGAATAAAGTCAGTGGAGCAGAGATTGCTTCTCAAAGGCCAAATTTTACTGTAACTTGACAGATTAGGAAACAACGTTTCTTCCAACAAAAATGTTGGTGATGGCATAGGTGTACAAGTGAGTAAGAAGGAAAAAAAACACAAAACAACAGAAATCCTGCCCCAACTCCAAGAAAATGCTTGAACAAAATGATGACGTGTATGCTTAGAGTGAATAAGGCAGCTTTAAAGAAAAAAGGCTCTGCTCAGTGCCCCAGCCTGCTTTGTGAACTCGGCAAAATTATCACATTTGTTGTTTTTGCTGTTTAAATGAGAAGCTATTTAAGCTGTTCTGTCTGTTTTGCTGTTTGCATAAAGCCTGGTGCAAGACAAGAATGATCTTAGAAGGGGCCCTCAAGAAATAATGAGGTAGAATAATCATCAGCAGGGTCTAGTTCGTTCTGCTTTACAGCAGCAAGCTTTTTCACAGCTTTCAGACTTTGCTTCCTTTTGCCCTCTGAAGTCATTAATAGTTTTTTCTTTTGCAGCCTCCTAGATGCTCAGACAGTTTTTAGTGTCACAGACCAACACCTAAATGCTGCTGATGAACAGTAACCATGGTTTTCTTTATAATTCTCATATTTCTTTCCCAAATATGTTACTGGGATTGCTCAGGCATGCTTTGATACTGTATTAAATTTGAAGCAACTTTTGTTTCAGAAGACACATTTAAAACCAGATAAAAGTACCGCATGTTTTATTGTAATTAGAATTTGCAGTCATGCAAGCTTTGAGAGTTGTCCTTTTTAAAAAATACTAAAATTTGGCTGCTGAGTAATATCCTTTTTTTTTATTATTATTTTAAAGAAGGAGCTTTGAGTGTTTTTCTTGTTCCAATAGTACTATAACTTATGCTTGTAGACTATAATATAATTTTATTGACTGTTTTCCATTTAGTTTTTATTCTAAGTCTTAGGAAAATTAGTCAAGAGCAGCTTTTTTTTTTTTTTTTTTGCATAGGATGCTGAGCAAGCCAAGATTAAACAGTTTAAGAGGAACAAGAATTTCAAACTGCTATCAGAATAATGAAAGAGGATTGAAAAAAAGAAATTTCGACTACTAAGTTAAAAAATAAAAATGGCTTCTACATAGTTCCGAAATGTTCTTGTAGCTGCTGCTAATTTCCTTCTTAGCTGTAAAGTCTGTGATTGCTGAAGAGAGGAGGAAAACTGTAACAGACAGTGTTTGGCCAGAGCAAATGAAAACACAAGTGGGTTGATAGTTATGCATGTATAATGAGTAGACAGGGAATTGTCAAAGTATGATGGCATAAATTACTTCTCTGAATTTTCAGAATGTGTAAGTTATATGAATAAGTGCATATCCTCTACATGGAGCCTACTTTGAAATAAGTCTGCCTTGCCTATAAAATTTGAGATGTTGCCTCTTAATGTTCTCCTTGACTGCAGATTGGGTCCCCAGTGTCAATATGGGAAGAGTTCTCCTCTGTGCCTTAGGAATTCGGGGAATGAGCAGGGCTAACAAGTGACAAGCCTGCTGACATTGCCGCTTCGGAGGCACCCGTAACCCAGTCAGTGCCCTAAAACTACAGCCACTGCTCTGCTGCTGTTGACAAGTTTTCAGCATGATACTTCTGCCATGTTTTCTAGGACTGGCATTTTCCAGCTGAAACAGGATTTCCAAATAAAGATGAATGATTCTGAATGGAGGCTCCCAGCTCATGAGAATGGGAACAATTCTGTTCAAAATACAAAGTTTCTCCAAAGGATGAGCTGGAAGCAACCGTGAGCCTTTTGGACATACCTATGACACCATGAATAAAATGAGGAAAGCAGAGCTACTTTTCTTCATAAGAAGAGGTGACAAATCTGGTACAAAGCCTTATCAGTGAATATGGGGGAGGATGTTACGCACAATTCCTTCTCTTATTGTTCAAGGATAACTTTTTTTTAAGGGTTGTAAGGTCTGCTTCTGGTTTTTTAATTACTTATTTAACGAGTGCTATAAAGAATAAAAACAATTTGGCAAGATCAAAGAATCCCAGATGTTGCTATTGTAAAATGCACAGCAACTGATCGAAGAGTACCCCGATGAATTCAAATACAGATTGGAGGCAAAATAAGAATAAGAAAGAAACACTCTCTTATTTTATGTTAGCTTTTAGTATACTTGAGAAATGGCTGAAAGTGATACAAGAACATCACAAAAGCTCTGCATTCTGCCCATGAAAACTCAGAACTCAGCAGAATTTTTTTCTGTTTGACCCCAACAGCAGAGGTGTGAATTCTGTAATGAAGCATTTGCTAACATTTTCCATTTGACATAAAATTCTGTAATATAAGCAATGTCACCTAACATGAAGAGGTTTTAATTAGTGAATATGACTATTCCTGAACTTAATTATAACCTAAAAATATTATGTACACAGGAAAAAAAATATATAGGGTTTTAAAGCTTAATTGAAAATCATAAAAATAGAACTTAATTTAAATTTTAAAGTAAGGCTGTTATTTTCTTATCTTAAAAGTGAACATTTTAATTCCATGAAAAGTTGATGTTGGCTATGTCATCATAGTCAGTGATGTGAATAAAAGTTTGCTTAGAATTTTCCATTAGTAATATCTTTTCGCAGAAAATCCCACATCTTACAATTAGGAAATATGTTGAGAAACAGTTTTACTGTTCAAAAAACATTTTCTTAAGACATTGGATCTGATGAGTTTCAATATAAGCCATTTGGATGGGCATCTCTGTGGAAATGTGTATCACATTTGCTGAATGTTGTAACCCCCACCAAACTTCCTCCAGATGAATGACCAAGTCTGTTTACTTGGAATTTTTTTTTTTTTCCCAGGGAGTGCACCCACGAGAAAAGAGAAAATCCAGATTTATAAGGTCTACTGGGCAAGAGAAAGGCTGATTTAAGCTGTAGTAGAAAATGTGTTTTGAAATGCCTGCAACATTCATTCCTAGTCTAATTTTATTTTTAACTCCTTAATATATTTTTTATAATGCTATCCTCTTCAGCAGTACAAATTTTGGAATTATTTCCTTTTTTTATACATGAAAACAAACAAACAAACAAACAAACAGCTAAACCCAAAACGCCAAGTGACGCAAAGGCAATGGCTCGCCACCTCCCACCCACGGACCAACATCAGTCTCCAAGCAGCAGCCACCTTGGGAAAACCCCACTTTCCTCCACCCAGCTCTGACATGACCCCACACGGTCTGGGACATCCCTTTGGTCAGCTGGGATCAGCTTTCCCAGCTGTGTCCTCTCCCATCTTCTTGTGTGACCCAGGTTTACTCTCACGCAGGGCAGTGTGAGCAGCAGAAAAGACCTGGGTACTATGCAAAAGTTCTTCACCAACAGCTGAAACATCTCTGTGCTATCAGCACTGCTTTGGTCACAAATATAAAATACAGCATCGTGCAGGGTGCTATGAAGAAAATTACCTCCATGCCAACCAAAATAAATAAAGTAATATTACCCAAGATTCTCTGTAAGCCTCTGGCTAAAGGTGGATTTTTTCTTCTTCAGAATTCAGAAGAATCTTTCTAAATATATACCTTCAAAGGAATAAATCTTTCAAGGAAACCAAAAAAAAGTAGATGCTGTTTTCCCCTCCCAAAAACAGTGTCTTGTAGATAATTTTTTTTGCCTTGAAGACAAGAGATCAAATTTGGGTTATCATGGATAGCATCATGACATACCAGAGAGAAGATGAATTCTGAGGAACTGCTAACAAATGATATAATTAAATTACAAATGCAGCTACCAAAGAACAGCAAATGAGTGTATGATCATATTTTCCATGTCAACAAACAATTAGAGAGATGATTTGAACATGCCAAAAGAATATTGAAGGACATCAAACACATAAAAGATAATTAATGGCCATTATGAGAATAATGTTATTGGGAGCAGGAAGGCAAAGTTTATGCAAAGCATCCAGAACAGCAAGTTCAGGAAAGCAAGCTGGCAAAGTGTTTGATACATGTAGTGACAGAAAAGGGGATGAAGAGCCAGAGGAAGCAGTTAATTGCATAATATTTTTATTTTTTTTTAACAAGAAACAGTGTTATGTTAAGAGGCAGAGGAAGAGAAGACTAATTATTAGGAAAAATTTTAAAGCAGAGTAAAAACAGGATCGTAGTTTGAACCAGAGAAGGGAAAAGACAGAATTAGGTAGGATCACAGGTCCAACTCAAGATAAAAGGACTATTTCATTGGGAATGTCTCAGAATAAATGTACATCTGAAAATAAAAAGGTGATAAAAAACCTGAAAAATTATGTTCCAGCTGTTAATCTGGATTTTCTTTTTGTGTGTGGCTGTCCTAAGTTTTTTCAGGGATACAGGGAAGCTCAATGGTGGATGATAATTGATGTTTCTCAACATGGTTTACATACCATTATTGATTGTACCTGCAACTGTAACACACACACCTTTCTTTATTTTTTTTTAAGCACACAGATAAGCATCCTGTAGATTCAAGAGTAATAAACTGTCTCATTTTTCTATGCATTTCAATACTCTTTAAAGAATGATCAAAAGAAACCAAGAGCACTTTCTTCCACTTTTACTTTTACAAACGATGTCTCATACACATCATTCCAGACAGGAAAATGTACAAAAGTCCTTTGACAAAGCATAAATCCCTTCTGAAAACTTTTCATCCAGCCAGTAGTTTGTACTAATACTCTTCATTACAGCCCAGCATTTGACCCCTATTCCTCTATCTGAGTAACTACTTCAATAAGTAATTCCATTTCTTTGGCTGGAATCCCATTTAACTATGCTCTTGACTCACTCGTGAGCCTAACTGCTTACTGCTGATAGCAGAGGATTTAGCATTTCAGCTCATATGTCAAATAGAGTTTGACTGCTTAACTTTTTTCTTCTTACACACTGTGAAATAACTCCTAGAAGAAAAAGTTTCACATAGTAAAGACTTTGGGCAGTAAAAGAAGTCAAGAACTCACGATCAATTAAATAAATCAAGTACTTTCAAAAACAGTACTTTTTAAAGATAAATTGGGCAACAATGAAACTGACATTCAATAAGTCAGTGAAATTGTATTCAGGCAGTTTAGCTAGAAAAATAGCAACAGATTGGTAAATTAATTCTAATCTGTAAGGAAAATAATAGTAAAAGGAACCGTGACAGTCTTGGGTAAAATGCCATAGAAGACCAGCTTGGAAGGTACATCAGGCATCATCTGGTCCAACCTTTCCTGGCAAAAGCATTGTCTAGACAAGATGATGCAGCAACTTGTACAGCTGAATCTCTAAACTGTTCAACACTGGGGAATCTGCCACTTCCCCAGGCTGACTATTCCAGTGGCTGATTGTTCTCATTGTGAAAAATTGCTCTCTTTTGTCTAATCTGAATCTCCCCAGGATTAGCTTGTACTCCTTGTTTTACCTGTGGGACTCCTTGTAAGAAGTCTATTTACTCCTTCTGAAATGTCCATTTATTCATTTTTGATTAACTAAAGCTAGCAAAACAAATTGCTGTCTAAATGAAGTCTTGAGAAAAATTCACCTTAAAGGAAAAAGTCTGGAAAATAAATAAAAGAAAGAAAATTAGTTGGGAAAAAAAAAAAAGAACAAGCAAAACTGAATGTTCTAATACTCATCTTGAAAAAAATATGACAGCCTAATTTGTAGTTTCAGTACCTAAAGGTCCCAGTTTTCCTTCCTGGAATGTCATCAGATTCACTATGGTTTTAAGTCTTCCCTGATAGCTCATGAGAGGATCTCCAGATGTGACGCCAGCGATATATTTAGGATTCATTCATCCCTAACAGATGCCCATTGATTAAATCACCCTCTATGCTGTTAACACCACTGAACCAGAGGACTAGTTTTATCTGCCAAGAAAATCCCATACAAAAGAGTGAAAAGCATTTCTTTAGCTTCATATGACTTCACGAGTGCTCTCAGGCACCATCTACAAATCCAGCCCTACACTTGTGTTCGTAAGTTACTGGTGATGAAAGGAAGCTGATGGTGCTTTAGGCAGAGAAAAAGACTCTTCTTATCAGTAGTAACAGCTCTGACCCATGCAACTGCCACTGCTGTCTAACACAAATCCTCCAGGGACTGCTGTCGGGAAAATGCTACCTTTCCCAGCAGTCTGTTCTTTTCTCCGTGCATAGAAACTTCCCACCTCCCAAGCAGACTGGTAAGGGATGCTTATCATCTTGTATGCCCTTGTTCCTGGAAAAAAAAGCCAATGCATAATAGTACCTGGGCCCCAAGCTGGACTGGAAAACTGCTACCACAGAGGAAATAAAACCTTTTTGGTTAAACCCACAAATTGTCTGGGTCATTGAATAAGTTATAGCTCTTCCATGTCTTAGTCACCGACACAGAGATCACTGACAAGAAAACCATGAGCTAATTATACCAGCTAGCAGGGTAATATGAAGATTACACATAACAATGTTTTGGAGATTTTTCCTTTCCTATTTTGCAGGTATATTGCTTATTTTTCAGTTACATGTGCCCTTCATGTCAGTTACCAGGTTGGTAATCCTCATGACAACCTTCTCCAGAAATTACATTTCTTTTTCCCTTTCAACCTAAAAAGTCCTCATAAATGCCATTGTTCAGCATCTCAAACTTGGACAGACGTGTTCCTAAAGATGTTGATTAAAATCTATTATGATCATTAGCATTGAAGCTTCTTAATGTTCATTTTATTGTACTTACTTTTTGCTTTCTGAGGAAAAAGTAAGGAAGATTTAATGACACTGAAGACAATATTAATAGAAATAATAAAAAGTATTCCTCTAGTATATTATGTCTATTAATTCTCACAAAATATTATAGATTATGTGGGGTTTTTCCATATGAAAAATGCTTATTGGACAGATATTTTACAAGCACATAATCAATTTTTTGTATTTAACAACCTTACATTTGAAAAAAAATAACCCAAAACAATATCAAAATGCATCATGTTTGTGGGCACAAACCAGCCTTACAGAACTATGTAAAAGAACTATGAGTACATCAAAAATAGTTCCCTTTAGCACTCTTGGCATTTGGAATTATTCTGAAATATATACAGTGGCCTCTCTGAGAGCCAAATTCAAAGCTGATGAGCCACTGATGAACCTCTGATGAGGTAACTGTTATGTCCCATCTCTGCTTCCCTTCAGTGATGCTCCAAATGGGAAATGTAGCATTTTGGGGCGTTTTTTGCTCCAAATGAGATGCTGGCTGTCCAGTGGGAAGATAAAGATTCTATTACATGTACTTTAAAAGCCATAAAAGATAACCTTAATTTCCTAGCTTACATTTATTTGCACTCACGCAATGTCTCCCATTTCCAAGGCTGAGTATGAGCAATTGCCAAGTACATAATCGAAGGAGAGAGAGGCAATGAATAAGTGTCAGGTCTAGAACTGGTGCATTCACAGAGAATGTATTGTCTAAAGGGAAAAAAGAAAAAAAAAAAAGGAAAAAGAAGTTGAATCCTGAAGCATGGAGCTGTCAAATGAAGCTGAGGATTTAAAACCACCAGTAATTTTCTTACTGTCTTCAACAGTTGCTACGAACTTTCAAGAAGGTGGCACAAAAATGCCATATTTCAAGTGAAAGGTTGCAACTGTTAAGCTGAACTTTTTAGAGTGTTGCTATTTCATCAAACATTGATTGACTGGAAAGTGCAGCCTTCTCATTTTACTCATGCGCAAAATACAGCACAGCAGAAGCAACATAACCTTAGGCAAACTACCTTTAGTTTATATCTCTGCAGCTCCTCTAATAGTGAGGTAAAAGACAGAAGGGATTTTTTCTTTAGGAAAAAAATTGGTTAAGCAGAGATCTGCTTTAGATTCAGGTTTTAGATACCACAAGCAATTACTTATCAGATCCATTAGGAGTTCTGGGCCTCTCAATTCAGACAACTAGTCTTGAGACATGACTAGCTGTACTCCGTTTGATCATCAATAAAATGTAAAGAATTGAAATAAAATTCTTTGGCTTCAAAGTATGTTTTCTAGACTCAAAACTTGTCTTTGAGTTGTACACAGTAAACCATACATTCTATTTTTAATTATGTAATAACAGAAGTAATAGTAAGTATTTGTTCAGAATTGGACTTTAGTTACTATTTGGATCATTTCATGAAGAGTCCTCAAATTCTCAGCAATAATGACTCCTGGTAATTACAGTTAACAGATTTTTCTCACAGTGTGGCTTGAAACTGGGAGTTTCTACAAACTGTCTCATTCCCTGAACTCTCATCTTCATCCACTGTTGAAAACTTCTGAAAAGCAGAAGCTATTAAATATTGAATGCTGCTAAACTTTAATAGAGCATATCTCCGGGCAGGCGCCTTGCGTCCTTCAAAAATATTCCAACACAATTAATTCAAAATGAAGACCAGTCCTGTGAAACCTGTATTACAGTAAATTTGGGGAAGGTCAGAACCACAGTTTAATAACAAATGGAAGGAAAAGAAAGAGAATATCTGTCTCTTTAATGTTTTAACTGAAGGGTTGTATCTACAGAATAAATGCATAGTTGCATCTGCTCTGTTCTCTACCTCCTAAAGTAACAAAAAGCCAAAAATAAAAATAGAAGAATTCTTGAATTAACATGCTTAAAACAGTAGGAGACATTTTACAGTTCATCTTATATCAGTTGCTGGGTTTTTTTCCTCATCTCTCTCCTTTTTCCACGTTCATCAAGGTCATTGTGAGTTTTTTTTTTTCCTTTGATTTTAATTTGATGTCAGTACATTCATTTTTATGTAAATTTCTGGAGAGGTGATTGTATCTTCATTTCTCCAGCCATCTGGCACACTGGGAAATACAGCAGCATTCAACCCTAATGATATAAATAAGAAAAAAGATAGGGGATTTCAGAAGAGACTTTAAAAAACCCAAAAAACCAAACACCAAAGAGACGTATTTATTAACAACAGAACCTTGTAAATATTTTTATGAATATTGGGTGTGAGTTTCTGTAATTAAAGATTTCAGTAAGAGATCCCTTTCATGCCACGAGTATGGCTTTCCTGTTGATAAATTAACAGGTAGAGATATCTGCTCCCTTCGATGAAGCTAGATGAATTGTTCATGATTGAAAACCAAAACACAAAAGTGGTGATAAGCCATAAAATTTGCCACAATAAAAAACTCCAGGTTTTATGTTATTTTACATATATTATATTTAAAAGAATGAATTGTAGCAGCTAAGAAATTACACTAGTTTTCAGCAAATAAAATAAATGAGGCTAAGAGTGAATTCATAGTCAGAAACATATTTGTTTTTCAAGTTGATCTATGATTTTGTTTAAACAGGTATTTAATAACTTCTGCATAAAATTTTCCAATAGTAGACTCCCATAACTACATCACCTTTTACATTTCTGTTAATATGAAAATTATATATCCATATTAATAGCAATATTTTAATGAACATACACGATGTTTTGTTTTCCTAAATGAGCCAATGTTACATGATTTAGAACAGGAAGAACTGTGATACCACAGATGCACTTGCGAATCACAACTGGCTTCAATTTCCACCCGGGTAGACCAGCATCATTTCCAGGCTCTGGTGTTGTTAGTCTGACCTCTTATAATAATGGCATACCATCTAATGCTAATAAGTGCAGTGTTGATGTCATTCTTTGTGGGTTAGAGTCAGTGAAAAAGCTTTTGGAAGAACGTTGCTGTACAGAACAGAAGCTCATACACACAAATAATACTTGGAAATATCCTTTCTGAAGCCATTAGTGAAGCTATTGTTCTGTAATCAATTAGAGCTTCTCAATTGCTATGGAACTTTAAAATGTCTAGAGATAAAATTCATTTTCTTACCTGGAAATGACTCTGCTCCATTCAGGTGTTAGTCAAAATCTTAAAATATTTGACTATAGAGTAAAAATCTGGTTTAATCTAAGACTAAACATTCTTTGGTAGCAGCATGTACTGGTTTTGGTAGGGAAAGAGTTAATTTTCTTCATTACAGCTTTTATGGGGCTGTGTTTTTGATTTGTGATAAAATGGCGTTGGCAATATTTTTGTCATTGCTGTTTAGTTATTGACTTGTAGCAAGTCAAAGCCTTTTCTGCTTCTCACCCCACCTCAGCAGCGAGCAGGCCTGGGTTGCAAAAGAAACTGGGAGGGTTCCCAGCTCGGACAGCTGACCCCAGCTGGCCACAGAGACATCCCACACCCCAGGGGGTCATGGCCAGCATATAGGGCTGGGGGGAGAAGGAGGAAGGGGGGTTATCCAGAGTTATGGCATTTTCCTCCCAAGTCACCTTGTGCATAGCAGATCTCTGCTGTCCTGGGCATGGCTGAACACCTACCTGCCCATGGGAAGTGGGGAATGAATTCTTTGTTTTTCTTTGTCATGTGTGGCTTTT
>VXAC01006739.1:70644-109191 GCA_013399225.1 Rhipidura dahli
GGGGGGGGGCAGGTGGGGGATGAATGAGGAAGAGATGTGCATTAGCAGTGGGGTTTTTTTCATTTATAGGAAGTGAACTGGAAGATCCCAGAAATATCCAGAACAAAAAAGAGGTTGTCATTGGGAAAATTCCAGAAGCTATCTGAAAGAGAATTCCCTTTGTGAGTAAGCCATCTGGCAGGTCGTGCTGAGTTATGCCAAAAAGCTGAAGCAATCAGAGCACAGCAGGGGGAAACCTTATAAGCATGGGAGTAAAATCCAGCTTTATGTTCATAGCAGCTGACTCATACAATCCACTGAGGGAGCTGGGCTCCTACACCTCTGCTCTGGGGATGGACTATGCAGGCCTCTATCAGGGAGTGGAAAGGCATCTGTGGCCTCTGTTTGTTTTAGGAAACCACTCTAAGAATAGCACAATGGCTTGAATCTAAGGCTACCCACTGTCTTTTCAAGGAATAATCAATTTCTCAGCAACCAGGCAGTCTAATTGGCTGGTAACACAAGGCAGGTGCAGTATCTGAGCTGTGAACCTCTGCTGCTTCCTCGTGGAAGTCCTTTGATGGGTGGTGAGATCTGGAGGTTCCAGGTTATGGGGTAAAAAATGGGACAGGATTGGACTACACAAGTCCAGGTCTGCCATGTAAGGCAAGGCAGTGTGCATAATTTCTTTTTTTATTTTTTTTATGTGTACATTCTGGTTTTTTTACCTCTAGTACATGAAAATTAGAGCAAATCTCGACATTTGTATTTTCTAATGTATTTCCCAAGGAAATAAATTTATACAATCTCCCTGTTGGCCTTGTAGCTGGGTGCATCAGCCAGTTCCTACCAAATCTGGTGATGTGAGTCTCTGCTACATTAAGATGTAGAAGCTTTGTGAGAATATGGGCCCAGGTAGAGCAGATAGCACATATTAGTGTTGATAGTGACAAATGAAAAACCAGCAGTATGGGCTGCTAAGCAGGTTTTAAACACAGAATGCCTTGGGAAACCAGGCACATCAAAATGTGATGCTCACAGAACTGCTCTTTTCACTGAAGGAACTACTCAAAAGAAAGATGCAAAAAAGGAGTTGCAAGTAGGAGAAATCAGAAGAAATTCTGGGTCTTTTTTATTCACAAATAAGAGGAGAGAAGATAGTTAATATTTTGATAGTCTGCCCCTGCTCAAGCCTGCATGATTACCATACTGGAGGGTAAGTGAAATGTGTAGCTCATGGCTCAGTCTAATACAGAGTTATGCTACACTGCAGAGTGAAAGAAAAGTATTCACATCTAATGATAACATTGGAAGATGCCAGGAATATCTGCAGTAATTAAAACTCTGAAATTTATTTGAAAATCGAACATGAGTCTTTTGAAATTACATGACTGAGAAGGGCAGTTCCACCACAGTGATCCTATCAGAGGAGATGCTGGAACTTACTGCCTTCTGCTCTGCTTGGATCTATAGTTAGTCTTGAGCGTGTTAGTCTTTGATCTGGAATTTCTTATTTTCCTGCCAATTTTCACAACATGTTTTGAAGAGTGACTGGTCTTCTGGCCCTCAGAAGAAAGTACAGAAATGACAGGAAAACAGACAACAACTTCACCAAGAAAAAAAAGTGAAGCTGCATGATCAGTTTTCAAACTTAGGAGTGATTAGGATATTCATGCATCATGGTGAACAAAATCAAAGTTCCAACAACAAAAAAAAATAGTTAGAAACCAAGAAAAGTGAGTCTTTATAAGAAGATTTCACTGTATCATTTGCATACTGTAAATACACAGTGCATATGAATCTGGTAAGATAGTTAAATGGATTTTAAAATGGTCTAGGACTTCAGTGAATTAAATAGAATTTTAAAATACATTTTAACTGATTTTAGACATGTAAGTGAGGTTTTATGTAACTAAAGTTAAGATACCACCATTCACACAACTTCTGAATTATGGTTTTATTTGGTCTAGAGATAGAAACTTTAAAAGAGAGATCACAGGTCAAGTAGAAAAATGAAATGGGAGCTATAAAGCATCAGTCATAAGAAGGATCAGCCATCTCTCTTTCTTTAATTTTTTTTTCTGTCTTTACATACTATATATCTCAGTCTTCCCTGCTGCCCAGATTGAAGAGCTGGAAGGTCCTATTTACTGTTAATGTGTTTCTGTGTTGCACAGACCAGTGCTACTGACCAAAGGATTTATCTGCTAACAGAGATCAGAAGCCTGACACACAGAAAATGAACAATAGCTTTTACTCGAAAAACTGATTTTGTCTTAGTCCCTGAGACAACCTAGGGCTGATTCTGTCTGTATTTACTCTATAAAGATCTGGAGACCCTAATTCCTCAGATAGTGTCACCTGATTACAGCTTCATTATCTCTCAGTAGATAGCATTTTAACATCTCAGAGACTGGATTTCACAGTGCTTTTTACTTACAAAATTACCTATTCTTTAGTTACTGGATTGTAATCTTTTTACACAGTTTACATGTGAGGTCTCTGGCACCGAGTTGCACTGTTTAAATAAGTTTAGCTATTCCAGGTTTTGCTAATTAAGGGACCCCTGTCCACAGGTTCACTAGCTTCTGTTTAGTAAAGCACCCCCAAGACACCTTGAAAGCTGGTCACAAAACTAATTGCATAAAATGGTACAGACGGTGCTGTAGAAATAATTTGTATAAGTTTATAAGTTTTCATGTACCATGTTTATGTGAGGGATGTTTCAACTGTGTAAAGTTCTGCTTTGGTTGGTGGGGTGTTTTTCTAGAAGTTTCCACAATGACAAATGGGGAGAGTTGCCCAAATAATATAGTGTAACCTGATCATCTCTACTGTTCTTTAGTGATGAGGGTCTTCTGGTAAATTATGTCTAAAAGAAACAAGTCTGCAGTACTTTAAATGCAACCAGGTTATTTCACTAAGTGTTCTAATGTTTAAGCATATTATTATTATTATTATTATTATTATTATTATTATTATTATTATTATTATTATTATTATTGTTGTTGTTGTTGTTGTTGTTGTTGTTGTTGTTGTTTTGTTGTTGTTGTTGTTGTTTTTATTGTTTTTATTATTATTAACACCATCATCATCATCATCTCATCATCATTATCATCATCATGACCAATAATTTTCATTCAGTTTTGCACTATCCTCTAGGAGTCCCCACTCTGAATCTCTCCAGTTTGTGAGCCCTGTACAAACACAAAATGAAAACACAGAACAACTCCCAGAGAGTTTACAGCTAGAGCCAGAAATTAGATAAACTGGGAGGATGTACAAGCAGGTTCCATTAGAGTGATTTCAAGTAACAATAGCTTTATTAAGACAATTCAGAACTGACAGAAAATACATATGCTTTCTTTCCCTCTCTCCTGTTATTGGCTTAACTTTTGCCAGTAGTCTTTTTTTTTTTTTTTTTTTTTTTTCCCCCTAGTTTATAGTCCATTGTCCTGGGCTACATCCCCTCAGCAGTTTTTAGTTTAAAAAAACTCCAGTGTGCATAATATTTCTGCATAAATCTTGCAGGACCTCTTCATAACTGCTTGATTTTTCTAAGACAGAGCTTACGTAAGTTGTACCTACAGAAAAGCGCATATATTGGGTGAAGTTTGTGATCAGGTTTCTCCAGTTTGAATTGTAGTCCAATTAGTATGAGCACAAGAGAAACTGTGACATCTAGAATAGCTTTTCTTTCCTAGGGTAACTTACAAAAAAACCCCAAATCAAAACAGCACTGACATGTGAGTGGTACTCTAAGTGAAAACCCTTAATCCCTATTCTTTATTATTTGATTTAGATGCCTGCAGATTTCTGTGGAGTTAATAGGAAAGGAATATACTTTATCCACATTGGGTAAGGTAATAATATCTTGGTGATGCAATTCAACTCTGCATAAAAATAAAGTCAACTCAGCAATTTTATTAGTAATTTTGATACTCACCCATGCCCACTAGATAATGAATTTACCAACCAATAAAACTCTTTTTGTAAATGCTCTTTCAGCCTGTCTCCCTTCTTAGCTCTTTCTTGCATTTGCTCATTTTCCTTGCTGGAATTTCTGCTCTTGTTTTCATTGCTGTTGACAGCATTGAAAATGTGCTACTTGAGGATCCTACTATCTATTCACGTTCATTTCCACAATCATTATCAACCTAATTTCTCTCTCTCTCTCTCTTTTTTTTTCTTTTTCTTACCTAAAGTACTCCTTGTATTGGATTCCTGGCCTCCATTCAGTAGCTTGAGTTGAAAAATGGAAAAAGAGCCCAGCCAATGTTAAATAGTAATTCGGTACTTAACCCACTGAAGTGTGCACATATTACCACTGCATCTAAAATACCTTCCCTGTGATTACCCAAGGGAACTCCATGTCCCCTCACTGCAGTTCAGATCCAAGCAGACACATTACTGTGTTGAAAGCCAGCAAAAGCCTCTCAGGAAAAAACGAAGACTGCATTAGGATAATGTTGCCTTTGATACTTACCTGCCCACCAGACAAAGTTAACCTCAAGTCACACAGCTGCTCATTAGAATGCATATACAGCTCCAGGGATTCCCTTCCCTCCGCTCACATCTTCCTGTAGCACTGCTTTGTGTCAGCCGTGCCTGGCCTGAGCAGATTATGGGTAACCAATTTCACCCAGCACAGAGCTGGGATTTCAGTGCTTCCCTGCTCTACAGTAGCCAGTTCTGCCATTAAATCCCATCTGGTGTCAACCTTCCAGCATAAAGAATTTCTGGAAACAGCATAATGTTGGATGTGCGGGAAATGTGCTGCTTTTAACACTTGCTGGATTATTGTAGATTATTTAAAGGACTCTCTGTGTGTTACTATGGAGCAGCACTGCAGCTGGTCTCCACACCAAGAAAAAGAAAAAGCATATTCTATTTCTTCTACATGTTCACCTTCAGTTCACAGAACTGAAAATAGAATGGACTAATCAGCAATGAAGAGATTGCTAAGAGAAGCAGTTACCCAGAAAAGTATGTCTATGTATGCACTATCTTCTATATAGAAAAACAGGAACTGTAAGAATAAGCAAAATAATATTCAGAATTGTTTTTTAAAAAGCATTCTCTTCTTCCCAGTTTCTTCTTTACAAACTTTACAGAAAGAAAGAAAGAAGAAAAATAAGAAACAGATGAGATACTATAAAAAATCAAGATTGCAATGCATTTGGTCAGACAGCCAACCAACTGGTGTCACCTTTTGGCAGATAACAAAAGTTTCTCTTTTCCACAGTATTAAGAGAGAAATTTAAGCCACTTTCAAAACTTTCAGTCATCTGGAGCACACAAGCTAGTTTACCTTTAGTCACTGTTGTCATAATTATTTTCTGTTCATTGCCTTTGATATAAGCAAGAATAAGAACAGTGGAATTCATAAAATTTACTATTAAAATTAGTTGTATGGAATGTGATTGTGTGAAATAACATATATGTTAGGCATCAGACTGACAGGAAAAATTGGGTATAATCCAATCTTTCTAAAGAAACACTATAGACTGTCAGTAGAGCCAAACAGAATTCTTTAAATAACTCAGAGAGATTCAGTACACTTAAGATAGAAATTCTTTTTTTGCTCCTGAACTGGGTTTAACTCATTTTGCATCTTTTTTACACCCTTTTCTATTCAATAATTTGCCTCCTTCATCCTTCCACAATAGTACCCCAGTGTAGTGAAAAAGTGTAGGATGATCAAATGACGGCACCTTCAGAATTTTGCTGGAGCCAAAGTTGAAAGTCATTTGCAGCTTTTGCTCTGGGTCTCAGAGATAGAGCTGGTGATTGCCAAAGGCTCTCATAGAATCTGAAATTTACTTTGAAAACAAGGGAGTGGTTCTGCCATGCCAAAACACAGGACATAAGTAATTGTATGGTCCAGCTGTTTTGTCCTTTCATCCTTCCTGTGAGGAGAGAGGGAGAAAGAGTAAGGAATGAATAAATAAAAAAACACAGCACAGAGGAACCAGCTTCATTTTTTTTTTTTTGTTTATATTCCACTCCAAATATGTTATTTTGCCTCACCCCCTCTGAACAGGAGACGTGGAAAGACTAGTACAAACTAATGTGTCCTTTCCTCTACCTATTCCTCCACCAGGTTTCCTTCCCTAACTCCAGCCTTGTAAGTGCTGTGTTTGTGACCAGAAGCTGAGTAACTTCAATTCACTGGGGCAAGAGGAAAGGGTTGGTAGTACACGCTAACCTTGCCAGCCTACTTGATAACACTAGGAAACACAAGACCACTTATCTCTCTTCCAACTAAAAGCAACCAAAGGATAGGGGACAGTCCTTTTCAAGAGTTTGTAAGAGGAGTTTCTTATCTAGAAGTACCTACTGCCCTGCACTACACTTGATCTATAAACACCCATGTGAATTGACTGAGGGTCACTGAGGGAAGAGACAGGAGCACACATTTCATGGTACAGGTCAGACTTTTTCCTTGCGCTGGTTTTGGTAGTGACAGAGTTAATTTTCTTCACAGTGGTTTTATGGGGCTGTGTTATGGACTGTGCTGAGAACAGTGTTGATATTACAGGGATGTTTTAGTTACTGTAGAGCAGTTCTAGCACGGAGTCCAGGCCTTTATAGAGCTGTGGGAAGAAGGAGGAAGGGGGAAGCGTTTGGAGTGATAGAGTTTGTCTGCCCAAGTCAATGCTATGCCTAATGGAGCCAGGCAGTCCTGGGGATGGCTGAGCCCTGCCTGCCCATGGGTAGTCGAGAATGAATTGCCTGCTTTTATCTGCTTGCATGTGTGGCTTTTGCCCATGAGACTCCCACCAGTTTCCTCACTTTTACTCTTCTGATTCTCTCCCCCTTCCAAGCAGGAGACAGTGGGCAGGTGGCTGTGTGAGGCTTACTTACCAGCTGGTTTAAAACTTTTTGGTGCCCAGTGTGGGGCCTGAGGGGTTTGTGAAAACAGTAGATTTTATTTGAATGCATTAGATCAAATTTGTAACAGTTCTTGCTATTTAGAGAATCATTGTGACAGTCTGATCCAAAGCTAGCAGGGGTGAAGGAAATGGAAATATCTTTAAATTGTTGTATGTAAATTTGAATTGCATGTTTTAGGAATTACTATCGCAAGAACCCCTTTTTGCTAGCTAGGCCTCCAGCAAGAGAAGTTCATTGTAATGTTAAACCATGACACACTTTTATGGCAGGTTTCATGGGATAAAAGGAAAAGAAGTAGGAAGAAGCTTGAATCTGCTGGAGAGCTGGGATTTCAAACTGTATGATCCAGAAAGTGAAAGCTTTGGACTCTGGGTAAAGAACTCAATCTATCCTGCACAGAGAAACTCAGTGTCTAGATATGCTGTGTAATGGATTTCCCAACCTTCAGCATAAAATACCCTGCCCCGGGTTAAAGAATTCAGTGATTTCTTTTTCCTTTATTTCTTATATTAATGTTTCCTAGTTATTTGAGAATGAAATGCAGGAAATCCCTTTCCTCCTTACTTCCTCTCCTTGCAGTTTATACTGGCAGCTTCAATCTACTGCCTGGGAACTGGCTCTAGGATATAAGGAAAGGTTGGAAATGAGAGTGGGAACTAAAAGCATAGAATTGCCAAAAAATTTCTACTGAAACATCTACTTCAGTGGCAGCAGCATTCAAAAAACTCCGGGAAAGGCGGCATACAGTATCACTGATTTTATATTTTAAAATATTAAAATCTTACAGCAGTTACAGCCACATACTCTACACACTCACTGCATACTCCACGTTTCACCTCAGGACTCACTACTGGGCTGGGCAGACCATGTGGTTTGAAGAACACTGCCAGGTAGCACCTATCTAAGAGGTGATGGTTGGTACCTCTTCCTGAGCTATGGGAACATTTGCTTCAAAACTACCTAGTGTGAAAAGGGGGTATAAAACAACTCTTTTACTTGCTTGCTTGCTAATTTCACTAGATTATTACACACACACACACCCCACCTGAGCAGTGTCATCCCCATCGTGACTAACTGTGAGGATGTTGAAGTATTTTATCTATGTCTGGTTGATAATGCCTTTCTAGCCTGGAAATAATTTCCTGTATCCAAACGTGTGATACTTGATAAGGATTGCTATCCAAAGAGCATTCAGACATATTGTATTTTGGCATTTGGCCTTCCAGGCAGTGACAAAAAGCAGGTGGAATGGACTGTTACCCAGGGCTCAAATTCATTATCTGTCAGGTCTTTGGAGGATTGCATGTTGTGCACCAAATATTGCTTGAGATTCAAGATATTTGAGATTTTTCCACATCTATGAACCGTAGAGTAATATTTCCTCTTGATTAAGGTTTTAATCTCCAGTATTAAACTAGAATTTTTGTGAGAGTTCTATAAATGTATGTTCATTTTTATGTAATAGACTTAGAAGTGAATTAGTTCTTATCCAAGCTATGTCACAGTAGAAATTATTGAAAAAATGAGAAGCAACACAAATAGCCTAAGTACTCACATCTCTACTGCATTTTGCTGGAATACATCTATGGAGGCAATCTGAGATACTTTATTAATCAATGGAAGAACACACTACAGAAAGGAAATGACAGTGCTGTATGCAGTCATGCTTGGCTTTTGATATGGTGGGTTTTTAGTAACACTAACTAGAATAGTAATATTAAATCATCATAGTACTTATTACACTATTTTTCATCCTCCTTAGTAATTTACAAAAAAAAAAAAAGAAGAGAAAAGATTCACAATAGAAATCTCTTTTTTTTTGCTAAAGATAAGAAAACCATTTAAATGCATATTGGGAGATATCAGATTATAAACTTCTGAGTTAACATGATATATCCCCCTCAGCACCATTACTGGTCTCTGATGGCTGTGATTGAAAGCATAAAAGAGGTGTCTGAGAGGTTGTATGATGAGGAAATTGTACTTAAAAAGGTGATGCCTGGAGCAAAGTATTCATTCAAATCCCCAATCTCAGTTCCCATCTTCTACAGGACAAAACACCTGTAACACTCCCTTATTCCCTGAAGTCTAAGTGTCATTCACATTAATTATGGTGTTTGCAACATGATATATCAATCTGTGTTACCACACGTCTCTCAGCAAGACTTACTGAGCAAGACTTTTCTAGTGAAGAAAGGTCATTGCTTTTCTTCATTTCAGGGTTTGTAATCTCCTGCATTTTATAATGCCAAAATAATTGCTCCCACTAGGATATTGCCCAGCTGTGCTCAATTTATAATTTGTAATATTTTCCTTTCTGTAAGTCAACTAGTGGTACATTTTTCTGGCATTCTCCCAAGTGGATAATGATCCAAAGCAATGTATTTATTTAGAGTATTGGATAAACTGGATCAAAATTCAACAGCAAAATGTACAGAAAATGCATTCTGTTTTCCTCATGTTTTTAGAAATACATTTCTCTTACTTCTGTTAGTCATAATGCTTACAGTCTCTCTGATTTTCTGTCCCATTGTTCATTAACCAGGGAGGAAAAATATTTCTTTCCAGTATGTGCTAAGAATTTTAAACATGGAAATGTCAAGATGCTGACTCCCATTTTCTCTAGGTCATGGAGACAGAAAGG
The DNA here is from genome assembly GCA_013399225.1 of Rhipidura dahli. Taxonomy (NCBI): domain Eukaryota; kingdom Metazoa; phylum Chordata; class Aves; order Passeriformes; family Rhipiduridae; genus Rhipidura; species Rhipidura dahli. The sequence goes on from VXAC01006739.1 coordinate 80,165, forward strand.
TGAATTTGAAGCAGTTTTTTACTTTAACAAAACATGACTATGGTACACATCAGGAGAAGGGCACTGGAAAGACTGAGGCCTTTCTGATCTCAGCTGTTAACTATTAGCATTTTCTATTTTAATTTACTCAGTCCCAGTTTTGACAAATGAATGTGGCTTCACTTGAAGGAGCTTGAGAACCATAGCACAGCTGTTAAATAACAAAGAATTAATAAATTTGACTCCATTCACATAATGGATTGAGGCTAGCGATGTCAGTACAAAAAAGCCTTTCATATAAGGCATAACTGCTGCCACTAAAAATGCAAGTCTTAATCTTAGAAATTAGTGATTGGGAGAGATGAGTGAGTAAGTGGCTGAATTTTGTGATGGGGTTGGCTTGGAAGGAGACTGTCCTGCAGAGGGGTTTAATTTGCCAAGGTGGCACTCCACAGCAAACAGACTATAATGTCAGTTTTCTGCCAGTGGGCTTTCATTTACTACAAACGAGTTCACTCTCTGCAGGATAAGACATATACATTTAAATCTTATAAAGCTTTCTACTCATGCCATGTCTCTGAATTTCCCATCACATCTCAAAGCCAGGAAAGAGCATAATGTTTGTAAAAAGATCCAGGCTGTCTTGGCTCTCCAGCTCATATTTACCAGTAATACAGCCTTTTAGCTTGACTTGGATCCTTCTCCTGCTCTAGCATGTTAAGTCAAACAGACATAAAAATTGTAAATCATAGTCTCACAGGTGGTTTTAGCAGGCATTATGCTTCCTGGCAGATCAATACCCCATGGGTGAGGGATTCTCCAGCTCTAGCAGTACTAAAAAGCATTTTTAGGAGAGCACATCAAAAGGCACACTATTTTAAAACTAGACCAGGCTGCACTGGGAACCCACAACTTTATATTTAAAATTGACAAATAATATCATCATCAATGACCAGATTCTCTCATGAGCTGAAAGGTGTGTTTCAACTTTCTTTTTCAAAACCACATGAAAGCTAAAATACCACTGCCTCATAAATGTCAGAAAGTGTTAAAAAAGGTTCTTGTTTCAGGTTTTTTTAAAATCAAAACTAGGATGCTTCCAATAGCATATATGGATCATTTAAAGAAAAAGTAATTTTCAAAAGTCTAGCAATGTTATGCAGGCCTATCTAATGAACGTTCAATGACTACAGCACTAATTGGCATAAAGCAACTAACACAATCTTGCCACATCTCTACAACTTCCCTGTTCTATCTAGTTAACCCCAGCTGGTATTTGGTAGTATTTGGTTAAGCTCACTTGGTAGCTGTAGCTATGGCAGTAATAGCAATAAAAATCCACTTGTGGTCTTACAAGGAAAACAGTTGTTTGATATTTCTACTGAAAGATTATTAGGGTACCTAAATTATACCCTACATGTACAGAATATCTGAGGTTTATATTGATCAAGGAAAGTTGTGTCTGAATGAAACAGTCATGGTAGAGTTTAAGTTACAGCTTCTATTAAAGCAGTGAGTTCTTTGTCACTGATAACAAGTAAGAATAACTTTTATTCAAAGACTTTTGTGTGGGTTTATGCTCTCCCTTCTTACACATATACATTATTTAATAAGAAACTGAGAGATTTAAAATTGTCAAACCCATACAAGGATTCTAGGGACACTCATAACCTAACAATTATTTGGTAGCTGGATCTCATTTATCACTTTTAGTTGTGCAAGCCTGAGCCCTAATCACCCATGGTAGATAATGCTTCCATGCAACAAAATACATTAACATTTCTATCTTTGCTAAATAAATAGACCACTTTTTCTTCTTCAAACCCTTTTTAGGTTTGTATTTATCATCCATCATCTGCATTTACTGAAATTTGACAGATCACAAAAATCCCCAGGAGGGTTTCCATCCATCTTGTTAGCTTTGCGTTTTGTGAAGTTTTCTGTCGAGCAGACGTTAGAGGACTGCCTAAGAAATAAAGTAGTTAGAACTACTTACATTTTGATAACAGTTATGTAAAGATGGTAAGAGATTAATCTATCTTAATAACACCCTGGTTCTGATACACTTCTGGGAACAGATAGACTGGCTAAGAGAAGCTGGCAGTGATGGAAAGACCCCACCCTGCTAGTTTGGATGCTGAGGTTATTCAGCACGACAGCCATAGGAGGGAGACCAGGCACATCCCCTCACTGTCAGAGAAGCTGCTGTGACTTGTGGCTTTATTTGCAGCACTCAGGACACTGTGATTGACTACCAGGCCTAATATCGAGTGGCACAATACCAGCACCAATTACCCTCTGTCAGCTGAACTCACTGACTGCAAGTGGCTCCACGAAGCTCCGGGAGGGAAGGTGAGCAGTTAATATCCCTTCACAGCTGTAGGGAGAGCTGTGTTCTCACATGTTCTCACCGGCAGAATGGGAGCTTCAAAGTTTTTTAGTAAGTCCTTCCGCTGTGTTACAAAGTGCAGAAAAGACCTCCTTGCTTTCTAAACTCCTCAGAGAAGATTCTAGGTGCAGCTGGGTCCAGTCTGAGCTCCAAACTTTGTCAACTGTTGGAGTCCAAAGGATCAAATATGTGTAATTGAGCCTCTATACAACTCCGTCCTTTGATTATGGATGACAAACCAGCTATATTTATACAAATATAAATGATTTATTATGATATTAATTGGATGAACAGATCTTAATCAGAACTCTTCACGACACAGTATATAAGGGATAAATACTAGTAGTGCATTTTGAACCAATATTGAAGCCATTATATTAAGAAAATTAGATTAAAGATAGCAATACAGTTTTAAGTAGAGATGGATGTTCCTTACAGATACCAACAAAAGTAGGCAAATCTCTTTAGCTTAATCTTGAGGAGTAACCTTGAGGGGCATCCTCACTCAAAGGAGGAATTTCCACACACACTCCACAACAGAGTATGTTAGAAGACCCTGCCATTAAAGTGTGGCTGAGCTTTTGTAGTATAACGTGATTGACTGTCAGATGTCTCCAGACCAGCTGTGTCAGCTCAGCTGCTTTAGATAAGTTATTAGTAGTGTCACTTGTTTGCTCGTTTATTGGGTACATTACCAAGTCTAATACATCTCCACCTCACTGTGAGGATGTTTAATTTCGGGATTGATGAGTCAGGCTGGTTTTAGCATTATTCAACACTGAAAGCAGCATGATGCCCCCTTCTCCATCCACCACTGGTAACTTTGCAATTCAGCTTTGTTTGAGTTATTTTACCCTATTCCAGGCAGAACATCCTGCTACCCATATTTCATTAAAATTCATTTACTGGTGATAGTACCTAAGACAGATGCCTAAAAAATGGCGAGTATAGAAATGTTTTGTACTGATCTTAACAGAACATCAAAATACTGGCATTAAACAAGAAACATTCAATTTTTCTTGTTCTTTTTCTGGTCCTAAGAAACATTTATTTATGATGGGCCACTCCAGATGCTCCGCTACTGTGCACTTGCTGTGACCATTTGTATATCTACAACATAGGTGCAATGGTTGTGTAGATCAGGTACATTTTATTCTTGTCATCTGGAAGTACATTAGTCTCTCTTGGCATACACACTTTCCTGGATAAAATGGTATTCTTATGGTCAAAAGTATGGAAATGAGACACTAAAGCAGGTCTCACATAGTTTAGGCAATTTCCTTATACATGAATAAAAACAGAGGCCTGACTAGCATTTGACCAAATAAAACAACTCCCCTGTCTGTGATGTGATTTTTAAAACAAGATATATATATATTGAGTCAGCCCTATTTTTGGGATGAATGCTTGCCACAAGGAGTATTCTGACCGGCTGGGAAATACAGTCGTGCAAGTTTATCCTTTGTTATGGGAACAGAAGTACTGTCACTGATCCCTTTTGTCTGGAAGGCATAAAGACATTTGGATCCAGAGAAGGTAAATTCACTGCTGTAATGATGTAACTGCCTACCTTTACGTACATTCAAAAATGAGTTAGAAACAGTTGACAGGTATGAATATGCCAACCTACATCATGTTTGCCAGCAGCCATATGCATGCTTCCAATGCTAAAATAGGAGGATTTTGTAAACCAGCAACTAATTTTACTCTGTCCAATTATCAGTGTTTCTTTTTATTTCTCTGTGGGTTTTTTTAGTTGGTTGGTTTTTTGCTTGACTGGTTGGTTGGTTGGTTTGGGGGGGTTTTTTTGTGCAGCAGGGGGAGGCTCCTGGCAGGAGCTGTCATGCAGATATAGGAATATGTTTGAGTTGATATCTCCAAACTACCAGGCTTTCTAATATTATGCATAGTATCATGATAATATTGTTAAGAGTTAATTACTACTGTTGCTTGCCTAATTGAATATACATGTATTTATTTATTTATATATTTGGGAAGGTTAATCACACGTGACTGACTTTGGTTTTGGCTTTTCATGTTGTTTCCCACTTCTAAAAATGCATCATTCTAAGTTAACTTCTTCTGAAAGGTTATGTCAGCTCAGTTCCCATTTTTCTTGCACCAGTCACAATGCCTTCCTGGAGCAGGCTTTCCCATGAGCTGGATCAAACTAACACATAAGATTCTGATGCTCAGATCCAGCCAAAACCCCTTAAAGTCAATATCATTCATAAACCTTTATGGAATGGCTCTGTTAACATAGGCAGCTCATCTTCACTGCAGCAGTCATAATAAAGCACTCTTTCTGAGCCTCTGCTCTGATTGAATCACATTTTAACAAATCTTAAACTGGAACGAGCTCTTATTATGAAATGAGTAAAGGTCACATTTATTTTTCTCTACACTGGTAATTGGCATATATACTTACATTGTCAGCTGTTAGTCCTGACAATGAAAACAGATGAAAAAAGAATAGACATTTGCAAAATATGGCAAAACTACAGCATACTATAAATGTTAATAGCTTTATTCATTTCAGATCTGGAATGTGACAAAATGACTCATGCTGGAGAACAGACTTCCTGGATCACAATGTGAGGTAGGAAATGAAATTAGAGATGGTTAACAGAAAGCATTCCAGCTCAGCATCCCACACCCACTCTTGAAACATTTGTCCAAAATGTGTCCCTCTCCTGAGGTTTGAAAGAACATCTATAATAATTTCGTATTGTGTTTCCTTTTCTCAACTCCTCATTTTTACCTGGTGATGGAGGTCTGAATTACCTTCTCTTTCTCATGACAGTGGTTTTGGAGTGAATGAAAACAAGAGCAAGAGAAAGCCACCCTAAAGGTTGCTCTTGTGGAATTTCCTTGTACATTTTGATCCAATAAGATGATAGCTTGGGAAATGCTGTTCTGAACAAAAGCAGAATGAATGCTAAACAGACACAAAGTAAATGTGTGTGCATGGAAATTGATCTCTCTCTGAATCTGCTAGTGTCATCATCTAATGGAATAAATTAGACCCTCTATTTGTTTCATGTCATCATATACTTCTATTTATACTGGAATAAAATAGAACTATATAATTATATAAACGTCTAATGAGTTAAATTAAAATTTTTAATGTTATCTAAATATTTATTTACTGTTGTTACCATAGGAATCTTTTAACACTGGTTGGTTGTTTGTTTTGGGTTTTTTTTTTTTTTTCACTCCAGTTTAGCATTTAAGGACATTCTGAAACACAAAAGTCCCTCATGGAATGAAAAATGTGAGTGCTCTAATTTCTTATTGGTAACTCAAACTGTTTTTTAAATGCAAAAGAAGCTTCACTGAAGTCCATTTACATGAAAAGTTTAGCTTTCATGGTACTTTTCTGATCATCACTGTCATTACTTAAGTAACTTGTAATATGTTAATATTCAAAAACAGAAAACAAAAACTTGGTTAAACTTTTCACTTCCAAAGGGTTGGTCACTCATCACACATAAACCATGGAAAATTCCTTTGAAATATTTTTAGGGGGAGGTTTAGCCACAGACTTAATTATAGGAAGATGTGTTGTTATAGAAGGGATTTACAACTAATCTTGAAAGACTGAATCGTGACTTTATTCATAGGGAATGTTTCTCAATAAAAGCATGAAGGAAAAAATCAAAAGCAAACAACTGTATCTTTCTCAAAAGACACAGCTATAAAGGGTATAAAACATGTGAGTTAGTACCATACTAGACAGATAAGAAAATAAACACAATATAAAGGTCACTTTGGCTCTGGAAACCATTCGAGAAACTTTTCCTGAACAAGTACAGCAGACCATCAAAGTGAGGTCTCTCCAGGGTGTCAAAAAGCAGAATTCAATGAATCAGACTTACCAATTATTACAAAGCAGAAACAACGGCCATATTCTTAGCCCATAAAGTACAAGGCACAGATGGATTGATTTACAGAGATGTTTTATTGCTTACCCCAATGCTTTGTGAGGAAAAAAAAAAAAAAGTAATACAATGACTCAGAATAAAAAAAAAAAAACCAAACATATTTATTTCTTTCATATATATGTTTTTATAGATATATATTTAAATATCTTGTGCCCTTCAAACATTTATGGAGGTATTTCTGTGTTATCCTGGGATACTGGAATTCCCACAAAATAAGACTACTGTCTCTTGCCTCAGGCCATGATAGTCAGCTCACAATCGGCTGAGATGTCACACTGGTGACTTTATAGAGGAGAACTTCCACTACCTCTTGCTTGATCCTGGCTACATTGAGTTGGAACAGCCCATTACCTCAGCTCAATGCAGAAGTTATATACACTGAAGCAGTTTTTCATGCCCCACTACAAAGCAGTGAAGTTGAAGATTTTCAAGACCTTCTGATAAGCAGAGTGTCAGAGAGGAATGTCCATGCTCCCATAAATGGCAGCGGGAAGGATTTTAAATTGCATGAATGAGTAGCCATTTCTACCTGCTCAAAAAAGAGAATGTATTCTGTAACAACTAATCTCTGATTTATTTGAATTGGATTCTTCTGAAGGATGTCAGCTTAATTACTTCAGCAAAAGAAAGATGCTTCCGATTAATCAATATGAAGGTCCTTTAATATTAAAGTTTGCCAACACAAGGAGCTGAAGGAAGTGATTTGGGCATGAAGAAATACAGTCTTTTATATATATATATAAAGAATAGCACTGTAGGCTGTAGCAATTTTTTCTGCTAAATAAAACTTTGTTAACTTGGGTTAGAATATGACTTATGCAGTGTCAAGAACAGATAAGAAAGCACAGCTTATAAAAATAAAGGTAAAGCAAATGAATATATAAATATTAACAGTATGTCATACTTTTATGTGGTTTGAATATTATTATTGATTGAGACAGAACTTAAGCCCATTGTTGGTTTGGGGTTTTTAGTCAAATTTTGGATTAGCTCAATGATATTTAGACTTACTACAGTGGTATGTTATATAATAGTGTGTCCATTAACAGATCTACCATAACAGTTGTATATCACTGTCTGCCAAAAGTATGTATTAAGAGTGGGAATCACCTTACTTTAGCTTGAAATTTAAGTGCCTAGATTAGTCAGTGATTCAGGTTCCTTCTGTAGTCAATAAGCAGAGGCTGATTCATCCCACACTAATACAGGGCTGGTTGAATCATCCCCCAAAGATGCTTCTTTCCCTCCAAGAGCTATTCTTTTCCTACCAAGAAACAAAAAATTAACCATTTTTTGGCCTCTGCTTTCAGTTCTAACTAATAACTGTTGCTGAAATTTCAAACAAGGGTTGCTGCAAGAAATTTCTGCACACAGTCTGTAGACTGAGGACCGTTCATGTGAACTGCCTGGTGAATAATACCCAATGGCAAAAACGCTGGGGAGGCTTGTTGGCAGATCATTAACCAGTGGCAAACAGAAGGGTGTTTGCTGAGCCATATGCAAAACTACAGTGCCATATCATTTTAAAAAAATGACTGCCATTGATGGTTGCATAAAATAAAACTGCAGCTTGTGCTTTCTTAGCTCAGTGACAGCAGCTTTAATTGGGGTTTGGAGGGGAGAGTGGCTGCGTGCCAGGGCTATATGCAATCATCCAGCTGTTCAGATGGTTAAAGACCTTAAGATGTTATAGCAAAGGAGCTGGCAGACACTCAGTCTGCCTTCTTGAGACCAGGGAGCATCCTAGCAAGCTATTTAAGACTTTATTTAATATGGCAGTCATTAACAGTCAGATAAAAGGCAAAAGCATCATGTAATTGATTAGCTAGAAATGCACAAGTTTATGCGTATCACTATGCATGCCACTGCCTTCATCTAACAGCACCTTTTACTCTTTAATTTGATTAAACTACTAAAAAACCCCGAATCTATAAATATCTATTTGATATTGATGGCACAGGATGAAGAGAGATGAATTTTATATTAAGAGGCAATTATTGCTTAAACAAGCAATGGATTCTTAAACTTCCAGAAAGAAAGTCTTGGCTCTTCATCCATAGAACTTGGTGCTCTGGCTTCTGATGAATTGTTCTTTCATCAAAATGGTAACCTGAAGGATCAGTTTGTTGGAGACAGAAACTATTTAGGGAATGTGTTATGAAGATTTTATATACAGCTATATCAAGACTAGGAAAAAAATAACAAATAATTACCAAATCATAACTATTTGTGTTCCTATCCCTGCAGCTCATACACAAAGTAAGAAAAAATGGTCAACTTTAAAAAGATTTTGTTACCTATTGACCACATTTTGACCTCAGTTGCTCACTAGCACTATCATTAATTCCTGTGGGTTACATTGCTGCAAATAAAGGTTGAACTTTGCATTGTTCTGTGAATAATGGCAGGTAACCATTGCTGTAGAAAGATATGAATTTACTTAATTTTTTTTTAACATACTGAAAGAGAAGTAACAGTTTTGAAATAGAGTGACCATGGTTTCAGAGGCCAGTCACACTTTAAAGAGCTATTTTTAACTTTTTAATATTATTTTAAACATGTTAGGTTTGCCGGGTAGCTTTTTGATATTTTGCATTAGACTCATACTTGAGACCTTAAAAACAGTCATAAAACTACTGCACTATAAGAAGTGCATCAATTAATAACAACACATATTAAAATATTTAATCTTTATCTTGACCTATCATCCTCCACAAGTAGAACTTCTTTCATACCCCTACTAATTTCAAATCTGGCTTACTCAAGCATTACTGAAAGGTTGCAGGAGAAGTGATTACTTTCTCTCTAGCAGCAAGCACGCGGAGCTCTGTGTTCTGATGAGCTGCATTTGCAACCTACAGAAAAAGTAAATCCACTAAATCAAAGACAAAGATAAAAATGAAGATAGGCTAAAATACAGTATAATCGTGTTAACATGTCAGTTAGCTTAGCAGCTGTTTCTTGACTTACTGCTTGAAAAAACATTGAAAAATCTAATTTCTTCTCAGGTGGGAACTTGCCCCAGGAGGTAATTTTGAGAGAAATCTTGACAATTTTACAGCACCACCTCCACTTTAGCTGAGTTACTAATTGGTACTAATTGAATAATTAACACCCATGCCTCTTCAAGCAATAACACAAATTATTCAGCAGTAGCCCAAGTCTGCAAGCACATCATTATTCTGGGGTCCCTGCTTGCCTGTGTTAACTCATTAGTAAGTAGGCTGCAAGGTCACACAATGGTAACATCATCCGTCTTGTTTGCAAATACTCAAACATCCTGCCAGTGCACAACAAATAGCAAATAAAACATAATAATGGCCCAAATCAGCCCCAAGAGGTGTATACATAAGAAAACTTCTGAGAGTTTTCTTTTACACATCTTGTATCGTGTGAAAATGGAGATTTGTGTGAGAGCAGGGGTGTAATTTCAGAGCACCAAATTTCTTTTTCCTCCACTGTAAATTATTGTAATATTTTCTGGAAAAAAAAAGTCATGTGGTTAAGGAAGGCCTGAATTATTTTTTTAATAGGTCCCACATGGCCAAGGCCATTATAAATAACTAGAGCTTTAAATGGCCTTAAAAATACAGCTCCAGAATAGAACTGATTAGGGAATGAATGCTAGGCCTATGTTGCCCTGGGGACTTGCTGGGGAGGTCCCTGTACCACTGCCAAGATTCATTTAAGAGTGCCCCAAGCCTCACATAGACTACAAGGTCAGGTATGAATGCAGATCCTGGAGTCCAGGATGGGAAGCACTAGTTTAATGGGGGGGAAAAAACCCAATCCCTCTAGCTGTAGTTCAGAAAACTACAGGATTTCTCTTTTGTTCTTGTACAGTTTTGGTCACATTTCACACAGTGGAATGATCTAAACCAGGATTATTTACCAGAAACCTTAAGATAAAGGCTGAAATTCTGGCCCCCTTTTTAATCAAGACAGCAAAGGAAAGATGTGGATTTGTTGTATCAACATAGCAGTAGATTCTTTCCTTCCCTTTGCTAAACATGATTCAGCTTTTGACGTGCAGCTGCTGAATCAATATAGATGGAAAAAAATATGGATTAATGAATATGGAATCCCAGTTTCTTTAGGTTCCTTGATCAAATAAGGAATCTTCATTTCAGCATTCAGCTCATTTTTTGCCTAACCCAACTTATGCTAAGTGGCATTGTTTGTTTCTATTTTAAAGCACCTAGACATGATGATCTGAGGAACAATTTACCGGTGTGTAAAAATACAGCAATGTCCTGCAAATCTTCAGATATCTGCAGTACAGGGCCAAGTAGAAGCTGTCTTGAAATCGTTTATATTAATACAGTAAAATTTCAGAATTATACGTATGAAAGTTACATTGTGCTTTGTTAGGGTCAAACATGGGAAAGACATGGGTAATCTCTTGGGAGCAGATGACAGGGACCCTAGAAGGTGTTATTTGGTAGTAAAGTTGATGACAAATCACAGAACCATAGTATCATTTCCAATTTTTTTCTTTTTTTTTTTCTTTTTTTCTTTTAAATGTAAGATTATTGTCTTAATTCATAAGGGAAGGACAGAATTCCGTCTGTATTTTGGAGGAAGATTGAAAAAAATTCCATTGAAGAAAGTGCAGCAAAATTAATTCTGGACTGAGAAGCAGGAATTTGATTATAAGTAGTGTCTCCTCTAGAGCAGGAGCTTGCCAGCAAACTGTGTAGGAGCTTTTTCCTTTCTGCATGGTGTCAGCTGAGAGCCTGTTTCCCTCTCTGAAGAAACAGCAGGGAGTGGCATTTAGTTCATGGATATCTCTCCACTCTGATGAGTCCTAAGCACAGGCTGTCTCTCTCTGGCTGGTTCACCTGGACTTGGTCTCTTTGCAGAGACTGGGAACCTGTGCCTCCAAAGTTACCAATCTGACACCAGACAGAGCCCAGCAGCAGTAGGGAGGAACCAAGAAAGTCTTGCACAAGGTGTGTAAACCCACATGGGTAAGTCTAGGAATTCAGAGGGTATTTGTTTTCTTTATTTTCTTCAACAAATTTTTGTTACTGTACCCATTTGTTCATGAAGACAAAGAAGGTATTTTGTTCATATCCTGGTTTAACTGTAAAAACATTATATTATTTCTTTTTCATTATTTATTCTCTAGCACTGAACCAGTTACACAGTGCATCCTACAGCATCACTGCAGAGAACCTTTTAGTTTTATGGTAGTAGAGAAAAAAATTCCCATATACCAAAATGTAGACTTAAGTTTTTCAAATAAAGAAGTTCTGAGATGGGCCCTCAAGTTTTTATATGCAGCAGTCTTGTTCCTTCAAATGAAACATCCTTTTTTGAGCCGAAACTACCAATCAGGACGAATTGTCTTTAATTTTACAACAGTGACAAATGATTTTTGGAAGCTATGACTCATTTTACCCTAACCCAGACAAGATTATTCCAAACTGTGCTACTGGTAGGATAAACCCAGCTGTTCCAAATCATACCCATCTGTTTGAAAACATGAAAAAAACTACTCTGGACACAACATACCAGAAGCATGAAGCCAAATAACAAATAATAAAGTAACTAACTAAATAAATGTATCTGATCTGCCTTGGCAAAAAGTTTTCTCACACTGAAAGAAAAAATATTGTGGACCACACCCATGACTAATGTCACTTTTGTGAAACAGCACAGAGGAGCATCAGTATATATTTACTTTATTTCTTTATATATTGGATACAACTGGATTGCTTAACAATTTTATTAACATGTTATATAGTAAATAAACTATAGTAGAGAATAATCTGTGACTTCAAAGAAAAAATCTTACAGATCCATGCTTGAAGAGCAACACAGGAAGAATTTACACACCAAGGTCCATGACAGCAATCTGCAAGAAATGCCTGGGTAGCAAAGGGTCAAGAGCCCTTCAATTTTCAGCTGTAAAATTTATTAAGTGCCTGAAGTTCTGCTCTGAGCAATTCTAGAGAGGTTAGATTTGCAAAATGTCCTAGAAACTCTCCCTTGCCTGAGCCTGTAGAGACTGAAAAACTTGGCATCCCCGAAAATTGCTTGCATCCTGCTCTCCATGCCACAGTCAAAGCAGGATGTTCACAATGACACCATGTAACTGCGGTGGTTTACCAACACTCACAGGGACTCCTTTGCAGCTGACAAAAGAAACACAAATCATATTTCTACTTCCCTTCTTTTGAAGAAAGAAAAATCCTTAATTTCAACTGCCAAATAATCCTCTTGAATTCATGTAACTTCTTCAGGTGTTCATATGCAGTCTTAGTTAAATGATAGTGGAACTAAAATGCTTAGTTCTTTCCTGTAAACACTTAATAATAAATATCTCTTTCCAATTTACATCCTTCCATTTAATTTTGTTATTAATACTATGCACTTGTTAACCTTCCAAATGAATGAGGACTTGATATAATGAGAATGGTATGAAGATGATCCAGTGCTGCAGGCTGTTAATATTCAATTCCAAATTAATAGGACTATTATCAATTAGATTAGGTGGCCTGCTGACGTGAGTGGTGCTTGCCTAGGCCCTCCCCTTGGGCATTAGTTTTCTGAATGGCAGTGGACAACATCATACCTTTCCTCTTAAAAATCTGATTAATAAGAGCACACACTATAACAACCTTTAAGATAATGAATAGACTCCCCCAGCGCTCAACCCTGTCCTTATGTGATCAATCAGGCGTGAATGGCAAAAAGAGTTATTTGGAGATGAAAATAAATGAACATATTGTAGCAGGTAATTAAAGAGGATGCTTTGATATTCTGCTAATCCTGTTTAGCCTCTCCTCCTTTCCTTGCTTGCCAGCTACAGACTTGCTGCAGCCTGTTTATACCAGACAAGGGAGCATTCATTCAAATGAGGGGTGTGCTCATTAGTTAGTATGCAAACGTGGACAGTGCTGGGGCACAAGGAATTTATAACAAAAGCCACCAGGAATTTATAACAAAAGGTTCCCTGAAACTGCCCTCATCCCTGTGTTCATTTAAAATGTGGGTTGAGGAGTGTGCAGACTCACCTCCAGCACTGTGTGCAGTTTTGGATGCCGCAAGAAGAGAAAGACATTCAGTTCTTACAAACGGTCCAAAGCAGGGCAACAGGACGGTGAAGGGCCTTGAGGGGAAGCCATGTGAGGAGCAGATGAGGGCACTTGGTCTGTTCAGCCTGGAGAAGACTAGGGGACACCTCACTGCAGTCACAACTTCCTCGTGGGGGGAAGAGGGGGGGCAGGCACTGATCTCTGCTCTGTGGGGACAGTGACAGGACCCAAGGGAATGGCCTAAAGCTGTGTCAGGGGAGGTTTAGGTTGGATATTTGAAAAAGATTCTTCCCCCAGAGGGTGTTTGGGCACTGGAGCAGGCTCCCCAGGGCAGTGGTCACAGCACCAGCCTGACAGAGCTCAAGAAGTGTTTGAACAATGCTCCTCAGGTACATGGGATGACTCTTGGGCTCTCCTGCGCATGGCCAGGAGTTGAATTTGGATGATCCTTGTGGGTCCCTTCCAACTCAGGAGAGTCTGTGAATCTATTTTTTAAATCTCATTTATGCATAGACTGATTTTGGATTGTAGCTATTTCTGAAACAATAGGATTGGTCCTATCTTGGACTTTTTCATGTATTCTTTTTAATCTGGGGCAACCCCAAGTAAACCCTGATTTTGTTTTTTAATTACTGTAAAAAGACCCTTTAAAGTAGGCTCTGATATCAGGCAGTAAAGGCTAATGATCAAGACATCAAAACACAGTCAGGAAACAGTTCCCATCTCCACTGAGGGGGTGTGCATCAATTCAGGATAAAGACATGTCAAACTGTTATGGAATATTCATAACAAATTTGCTTGTGCTAAATCACAAGAGGAGACAAGATATTTATGCACACGGTCCTGATGTCAGTCCTTTATTAAAGCCAGCCCTCCACCTCTAAGTTTTATTTCCCTTCTCTAAAATAGGGATTGTACTTATATCTTGAGGAGCACCTTGAGTGTTCTGGTGACAGAAGTTGGGTGAAGTAAGATCAGTTCTTTGCACTTTTGATATCAGAAGTGAACATGATAGAAACTGTATGGGAAGCCTTTTGGAAGATCCATCTCATAGGATAAAAGCAGGAAAAGCTAACATCATAGTAATGAGTTATCAGAGTTCTAAAGGGTCTTGAACATTTAAAAATAGCATTCAACTAAAAGTGCTTTCTCCCTTTTCTCTTTAAATAGCCTGAGTAGCAAAAGAAAAATCAAAATTCCACTACATTAAAATTTGGAAAAGGTTCCATGGAGATCTGGGGACTAGGGACCTGACAAATTAGTAGAATATATAACATCGAAGACAGCCAGAAAGTACATAGATAAATATGGTATCCCTGAGAAAAATCAGTGTGAATTCTATAGAAAGACGTTTGGTCTTGCTCATCCTTTAAAGAATCAATATTCATTTGCTATTGTATACTTGTGCTTTTAAAAGCTTTCAACAGGCCATCAAAGATATCAAATTGTTGTTTCTTTCCAAGGTTCTCTCATGAGCATATAAATACTCAAAAACTGGAAAGAAAGGGTAGGAATAAATAGTCAGTTTTGTCAATACAGGGAAACCACCCTAGGAGTCTCATAAAGTTTCACCCTGGACCCTGTATTGCTACATATATACAAAAATTTTTTGGAGAAAGACTGACAAGTGAAACAGCAAAGTTTGTTGATGACACAGAGGGCATAACAGAGCTGAAAAAATGTTAATACAAGTGCTAATAAACTCTCAGTACTGAGCTACCAGGTGTGTTAAAACTTAGTAGGATAAATGACTAAATGTGGAAAAAAGTAAAAAAGGCTGATAGCCATGTAAAAGGTAATTTTACCTTTGCAGTGAGGTGCTCTAAACTATCGATTATATCTGACAAAAGAGATTTCAAAGGTCTAGTAACAGGGCTTGTGAAAATGTTAGTTCAGGAGTCAACAACCGTCAACAGAAAAAAGTGGGATGTTTATGAATTATTGCGAAAAAATAAAGAACAAAACTGAAAAAGGCAATGGCACTTCATGCACATGGATCCTGGGTATTGCTGGGAAATTTGTCTTCCTGCCACTGCAAGGACATAACAGAAGAACAGAGAAGAGAAATAGTGATGAAAAAATTTACAGAGCAACTCCCAGAAGGAGGATTAGACAGACAAGAACTCCTCAGCTCAGAGAAGAGACACTGTAGGGAGCTTTTGACAGAACTATGAAATGGTAAGTGAAAATGAGAAGGTACAGAGGGAACTGATGTTTGTTCCTCATAATTCAAGAACTATGGGAACTCTGAAGACAAGTTGCAGACCAAACAAACTGATGAGGATATACAGAGGAGTTCATTGTCACAGGAAGCTGTGAAGACCCCCACTGACAGCTTCAAAGTGATGTTAGACTGATGGAAGATAAAGACTTCTTAAAAATATTAAAATCAGAATCTAAACTCTACCTTTGGATGTTCACAAGCCAGGGGTTGTTGGAGCTGTGTAAGGAGGAAGGTTGTTGTGTTTGCTCTCTTTCTTAAGACACCCATCTAGAAACTGATTACTGAAGACATGCTGCAAGTTCTGAGCCACTAAGACCATTCCTATGTTCTTAGGATCACCATTAATTTTTCACTTGTGGGAAGCTGAAATCAAGCTCTCTGCCCTTTTTTTTTTTTCAGGTTAGCAATGCCACACTGTAGCTGTGTGATGTGGGTAAATTCTGAGCTTTAAAGGAAGTGCAAAAATGTTCCTGTTTGTCCCCAATAATGATGCTCCTCATTACTTCTACAGAACAAATCTCACCAGAAAGGACCTTAATTTCTTCCTTATAAGTTTGTTTCTAAAATCCACTACAGTATTAAACATGCCATACTTTATTACAGTGCAAATGATATTTTTCTAAACTAGAAATTAAGTTCTTCAAGTTGTATTTGAACTAAGTACAAAAAAAGTGTTCTTCCCTTCTCTTTCCCCCTTTCTGTTTCTAATGGATAGTTCTAAATCAGTTGAACTTTAAGTTCCTAACATGCATAGACACAATGGATAAAGAATTACATTAATTTAAAGTAAGTGATGTAAAATGAATGTTTATTCATTAGTAATGAGCTTTATGCATCTGTAATAAGCATTACCCTCAAATTTGAAGGTATGTTGACTAGATGACTAAGAACTTCTCCAAGTTGTTTTAGTATACTAGCTAAGATTAAGTTTATTGTCTGAGTTGTGCAAAATAATGAGGTATTACATAACTGCATTTTCCTCTCTGACCCTTCTTCTTTTAATTAGAAAAATAAAGTGCTAAAACACCCATTCAGGAAAACAGTAAAGAACATATTTAAATGTAATATAATTTGTTCATTTGGATGAGTGTTGTAACCATGGCCTTGCATGCTTTGATGAAGCAGAGCCTTAATAAATCAGGCAGAAATGCTAATGAAATCAACCAAATATCGCAAAGGACCTAAAAAGCTGCATTTTGGTGTGAAGTTCTTCCTTTCTATCCCTATTGATTACATCTGGCCACCTACTCAATATTCACTGCAGGACTGGAGCAAAAATCAGACTGTAAGAATTAAGGGTTTTATCATAAAAATGATGTGCCTGCATTTTATATATGTATTCTCATATCCCTGTTACAGCTGTAAATGCTACATGGCTGTGATAGAAACAAAATATGTCAGAGAAGAACCTGAACTTTTCTGCCTGGTGAGTTTTCCAGTCAATCTACTGCAAGAGTTGGGAAGGGGCAATGTGCTGTGGGGCTGCATCAGCTCTGAAGGATCTGGTTGCAAAATGCAGGCACTGTTACAGGCCAGTGAAAAGAATGGATAGTTTTAAGGCAGATCTACATATGGAGAAATATTGACTTTGTACTTATAGAACATCTACCTTCTGGATGAATTTATGTTTAAAATGGCAAACTTATTATTGAAGCACTGTCTTTTTTTTTTTTTTTTTACAAATGTCGTTTGCATTGCTCTTGTTTTGATAATGAAAAAAGATACCTTGCAGCAACAATTCTCATTCTGCCATGGAGGACAGGAAACAGTCTTTTCTTAATTATTTCAACTATTGAGCAAAATGCTTTAGAATCAACAAAAATGTCAGGTTGATACGTTAGAAACATTGCCAATGCACTTCATTTCTCAAAAATTAACATTATTGTCTTTTTGCTTTTTCATCATAATTCAATTAAAATTATTTTGTGTTACAAAGTTGAAATAAAACGTGTATGCATGTTAGGACAATTTTCCTAGACTTCAGTGGGAAAGCATGAACACCAGTCAGACACAAACTCTGTGCAAATCGCTCTCCCTTGTGCCCAGGCACTGAAAGGTGACTTTGGGAGCTGAGGGCTCCCCCCTACTCCAGCTTTGCATCACAGCCCGTGCAAAGTCATCAACACAACCACCCCCATCCTGGCAGGAGCTGCATTTGACTCTGTTGCAACTTGTGTGAATAAAGGCTGTCCAGAGGAGCAGCAGTAGGGAACAGAGTTCTGATTAAAATAACACAACATTTATGTCAGTATTTGTTTCCAATACTTTGGATGGTTTTCATCCTTCCTTTTACAGGGGAAAAAGAAAGGGCATAACAAGGTGTAGGCATGGTGTTGCAACCTCAACTATCAATAGTAGAAAGACTTCAGAACCTGTTTAGTTTTCTTCTGTTTGGGCAGATTCCCTATTGCTACCACTCTGCATGGCTACACTGAACTAATTTGACCTATGAAATGTCTGCTTTTCATTCTAATTCTTTTAATTTCATGGACCTGGACAAACATTTAAAAATTTGAGAGAGCCAGAGAGGGGAAGGTGCCTGATGCCCATCCTGACACAGCAAATAAAGTGGGATGGCATCTGTCACTGCCATGGTTTGGTTGTGAATAAACTTGGGGTAGAGAGAATATGGATCAGCAAATGAGCAAGGCATGAACCTGTGAATGCACAGAGCACAAAGACAGAGAGAGATTTATATACTTGTATTAATGTTCCTTGGAAAGAGACTAACTCTTCTACAAAGCTGTATTACTTGTGGGGCCACATGTACTATTTTGTTACATTTTTTTTAAAAAGTGAGTAATCCCTAGGGCTTGTTGAAAAAAAACCAACATAAAGAAGCAAGGAAAAACAGTCAAGAGTACAATTTTATGACTAAAAATACTGATTTTTGTAAATGAAAAGGCTTTTTCATAGGAGATTTTAGTATCTTTTTACTTTTGTATTTGAAAGTTTCTCTTTTCATCCCAAAAAATGTCAAAATATTTCATTACGGTATTGCTAAAAAATTTATTTTGGTATATTTTATTGCAATGTTTTGTCACTATGAAATATATCTGAATGGTACCTAAGAAAAACACTTTGGTAATGCCACTAACAGTGCTTTCATGCCAACACATTTTAACTCTTCCATTCCATTAAATAAGACAGTTGCATTTTTTAGCACAGTTCAGGTTAAAATTTTAGAATCTAATGAAATCTAATAAGTATTTTAAAGTGTTATGTCAATAAATCAATAAAGTGAATACATGAGTGAATTCATGGTAGGGTTTTTTCTTTGTTTCTTTGTCTCTTTTTCTTTTTTTTTTTTTTTTTTTTTTTTTTTTTTTTTTTTTTTTTTGGTCATTGTGCTGGGGTGTATCCTACAAAGATTTTTTCCATGTATTTGTTTTAGGCATTTCCATTAATTTAAAGCAATATTAAACATAGATTAATTGTATGTGTATGATGAGTATGAGCATAAGTATTAACTGCGGGGTTTTCAGCATAGAACTATTTGAGAACACTGATCTCAAAAAGCTAAAGCAAATCAAATTACACAATTATCTGATATCAATGCTGATTTCAGGGGCAATCAGAGCCAGGGTGGCAGTGAGCAGAGATGTTGTGGGGAGAAAGAGCCATAAATATGGAGGTACCGTGAGCCCTGCTCAGTGTGCTTTACACTCTTTTCCAGCCAGTGTTCCCACTAGCACTCTACTCTTTTGATTAGTCTGGTAAATACAGTTGGATTCTGTATTTGCTAATGCTGACTCAATCCATAAAAGCATTTGCAGAGTGAGAACCCAGCTGCCATTTTCCTCACCAGAAATACATAAAACATACATGTACTATAACAGGTGAAAGTAAAAGGAGTATGAGATGAAGAACACAAGATTGTAGAGCTAAATAAATCATACCTTCAATCGGAAATGAGAACTCCCAAAGTTGTTCTAAAAGTTTCATTGAATGCTGGATTTCTGTTCTCCTTGGCCCAGCTGTACTTAAATGGTGTAAATTAACATCGGAAAGAGTGATGTCTTAGTATTAATAACTTCATTTTCATCAGCCCCATTCCTGTGCTGAGTATTGCTTTTGCAGCCATAATGATGAAAAACATGAGTTGTAGCTGACAGGCTGAACTAGAGAACACATAAAAGATAAATATGTCCAACATACCCGCATTACCATCCTGGGAGGGAAGTAAAACTGCTGGATGCTGCCCAAGTGATGTTTGCCTGCCACCACTTAGTTATACATGCAGTGTCCATGCCTCCGTCTTTACTCATTTTATTAACAAGTAAACAGAAAAAATCTGTATTCTAAGGAACAATTCTGAATTACAAAATAGTTGCCAGGGACTGTTTTTTCCTAGCTCTTCAGCAGACCCTGCAAGGAACTAACATGGAACAATGGTGGTTTAGCACAAATCTTTTTCATAGAAAACAGCAAAATATTCAGAGTAACTTTAATTTCCAGCTCCATGAACACTTCTTCTAAATTCTAACAAAAATAAATAGCAAGAATGAAGAATACGAGGATATATATGCATTGTGAGATCATCTTACTCCTCCTGAACACACACGTTCTGTATTTACCTCCTTGTAGTGGGACAACTAACAGGTGGAAATAAGCTATTTTTTTACTTTCTGTTTGAAAGGCAAACTGGTGTATGTTTTAGGGAAGATTGCTCTTTCTTTGAATGTCTGCTTGCACTTGGATGTCCATTCTGCATCTGGCAGCAGCTCAGCCTTACATGACTTTAGCCTGAAGCCTTCTGGTGGAACAGGGATCCTTGGTGGTGGTGCCAGCCAGAAAAGATGATCATGTTGGACAAGCTGCTCTCTGGACAGGCCGTAGCCACACTGCAACTGCAGCAGCTTGGAGAGGGCAGGAAAAGGCCAGTCCTGGTTGTGTATTGCTGATTCCTGTCCTTTGGTCTATCCTGGGAGACGACCACATTAGATTTTCTCTGCAGCTTTGTCTGTAACTGTACACCACCATACATGTGTCATTTTAACACAGAGCCCCTTTAACACACTCCACCACCTACGTGCTGTCACCCAGCCCTGCTGTGTGACACCCTGAGCCCTGTCTGCCCCTGCCCAGCCCCCCTCTGGGCCCCTCCACCTGCTGACTACTGGGGACCCCATGTCACCCGCCTGGGGCCACCAGCCCCTGCTCCAGCAACCCGGCAGAAGGACCAGCCTCCCACCCCCTACAGCCCTGCCCTTCCCAGCCAGGGGTGCTGCAGAGCTGGGCCCACCCAGTGGCTCCCAACCCCAGCCTCAGACATCCACCAAGTCAGGGAGGTGCCCAGGATTGGGGCTGCCCTGGTGGCTCCAGCTGCTCTTGGCAGCCCAGCCCTGCCCTGCCACTCCTGTGGGGAGTTCCCACGTTCCCAGCCCCAGGGGAGCTGCCCTGTTCTTGCTGCACCCTGAGATATGTAAGAATAGTCAACCAAGTGTACAAAATTAGTCCTGAGGTGTTAAAGGGCCATGGCTATGCTGGGTGACTAATACATGAGTGATTTCTGACTGTGAACATTAAGTTTCCTGGCAGACAGCTCAGTGCTCTGTAGAGATACAGCTCAAACTGGGTTTCCTTTAATATTTCAACTATAAGAATTTGGGTTCAATGTGATGGGCACACATCTTCTTTACAAATATTTGGAAGTGTGAAACACTGTCTACACCGTTCAGAGCAGAAAAAATATACTGTTGAATTAATATACAAGTTATTCAGACTTGCTTATGTATTTTAATCATGAAGAGATCTGACTAAAAGCTTCCTTTTAACTCTGCAGATAATTAAAGAATTTCACAAGACAAGAATGACCCCTCTTACTGTGTTCTTCCTTTGTTTCTGCTGAGAAGAAAGATTCAAATGGTTCTTTCTAACTTTCCCAATCCTTTTCAGTCATTACCTCTTAAATCTAAGTGCAATTATTTAAAACATTTTGGTGGAAATCCTTCTACAACCACAATGATTTATCAGAGCAGTTGCCTCGCAGCTGACAGGTCAATCTCTAGATACACTTGAGGATGACAGTAATTAAAAAACCCTTGACAAAATGTCAAAAATAGGAGTTTGTTGCAAATCTTTCGAATGTGGAATTAACACTTGCTGATAATCCCTGACAGTCAGTCCAGGAAGATGAAATCTGACTCTCTCAACGGAAAAGAACTTGATGGCAAAAAAACCCAGTGGAGCCTTGCTCCAGGCCTAGTCATAAAAGAGGCAGGTATTTAGCCTCCAGAGGTACATCTTAGTCCTTGGATTTGCTGGGAGACCCAAAGGGAGAGTCCCTTAGTCCCCACTATAGTGTGGCTCGGTAACATGCAAACACGACTGGCTAGACTTGAATCGTGACTGCACACCGATGTCACACAGGTGAACAACAACGTGCTGGCAATGAGTGTCAGCTGCTCCTGGGCCGTGCTAAACCCCTACAGGGATCTGAAAAGACTTTGAAAAGCCTTGCTAATTAACCTCGTGTTAAAAAGACCTCTATAAATTCATGCAAACCTGAGCTGGCAATTACAGTTTTAACAATGGAAAATTGGAGTAGTGCAGCTCCTCTACTCTTTCTCCTTTGCAGGGGTTTAACCATTTCAGAAAATACCATGTGTGTTTTGCCCCATTCTCAACCTGCAGCACATCCAAGTTATCCAAAAATCTTTATGATACTCCAAGCTTTTTGCTTCTTTAACCATAGTTTCCTAAGTCCCTAAGGCTCAAGTTCCTTACCATTTGTTCTTTAGAACATTTTCTTTCTTAGGCAATAGTGGTTATAAAAGTAAACTAAGTGCTATTTTACCAGCACGGTGAAGCAGAAGTACTTGATCACCAGCTTTTTTTTTTTTTTTTCCCCTTCCTTTTGCCAGTTTATTTAGTAACTGGTTCTCTACTTAGCGCTATGCTGGGTCATTTTGATGAAAGCCTTTGAATTTTCTGCTTCAGAAACAGAAGCAAGAGCAAGACTTTATAATTTTATTGCTGTTCAAATATTTGTTGCCGAACTTTATTATTAATTCAATTACAGGACTGTTATCTACATATTTTTCCTACCTCTTCTCCTGTTCTTAAAATTAGAGTGAACTTACACCTATGCAAGACTAGGAAAATGGAGAGTGAAACTGCTCTTGTATTTTTTTGGCTGAAGAAAAAACATTCTTCTAGGCATAAAGAACAAAACACGACCTATGCATATAATCATGCATATGCCACCTGCAAAGTGATCTATTCTTTAACTTTTCCTTTCTAAGTGGTAGCCCCAGCAGATGCGCCCAACCACAAAGTACATGCTTAAAGTTAGATCAAATGCAGCTCACACTAAAATATAAGACTTCTGTCAGAAACTTCTAGTAGAATCAGGAATATATATTACAGGAAGTGCAAACTTGCTATACAACACACTCAAAAATAAGGAGAAAATAGAAAATAAAAATAAAATAAAAGTACTGTTTGCTGTTCTAAACAACAACTACAATGATGTTGAGATGAATAGGATATGGGCGAAGAAAACTTTCCTTGAGTCTGGAGACATTTTATTTTGGGTAATGATGAGGTTTCTCTGGAACTAAATCACTTCATTCATTAATTAAATGTTCATTGGATGCAATGAGCAGTTTTGTCCAAGTGTAGATATATTTATACTAGATAATTTGTAATGGACTATAATACTAATATAAATGGCATAAAGATTTGGTGAAGAATACTTTAAAAAATTTTAAAGAGACTGTTTAATTGAACTTGTTGGCACAGCAGCATTGGATTCAGACTATTGTGACAATCTAGTTTTGTTCACAAGTTTCCAACACAGACAAAATTTCAAATACTCTTCCAAGAGACAAAATTTCAAATACTCTGGCTTTGGGAAAAGGTCCCTAATGGTTCCTAATTTTTATAAACCAGAAATGAGAACTAGATGTCAAAATATCTTTGAGGATAGAGACCAAAACATTTAAGCATTTACTGCACATGACAGTATGAGCCAAAAGATGCCTAATGATAGCTATGAAAATGTAATTAGGTATTACTGCACAGATTAAGTCTATGCATGAGGCACTGCTGATTGCCTTTGTAAATATGATTATGAGTTTTGTAACTGAGAGGTTATTTTGTAACTTTTTAATAGAAGGGCTTTAATACAGGATACATCATTGTGCAATAAATAATTCCTTTTGGCATTTATTTTTATTTAGTTTCAGTTACTTAAAGGACTTTTTATTAAAGATTCAACATACATTTTTCTCCAGAATTAGGTACACCAAAAATCAAATCTAAAGTAAATATTTCACAGCACTGCTTTATATTTATTTTTCTAATAAATCTTCAATTTTACAAACAACATAGCAGCAAAAAAAAAGGAAGAAAAAAAGGCATAACATGATCCATCACAAGCACATTTTCATGAGGAAACCCATGACAAGATTTTGCACTGTTCACCAGTATTTGTGCTCCCAGGAGGTAAGCAGGTCACCAATTTAGTAAGTACTTATTAGCAAATAAGCTTTCAGGTTTTTCAGTGTATTTAGAGTGCTGACTTTCAGTTTTGCTTGAATAGATTATAAAACTAATTCTAAGATGAAACCCAAGCTTTTTAATCAACTGTGACAAAAGCCTATATGCAGTTTTGAATAGCACTTCTGAAAAATGGAAATAAATTACCTCTTTATTTTCAATACCAGTAGAGGCTCATTTTCCATTAACACCATGTGATTTTTGTTAGCTGAGGGAGTTGCCATAAATTAGTTAGGGAAGATGAAGTCTGTAGCACAGCCATACTTCCTTTTTGCTTCAAAACCATCATTTTAAAACATAAATTATCACAAGAAAGGCTTTTATGTACTTTTCTGACTGTTTATTCATTTTGATTTATAGAATAATTAAAAGATAATATGAGAATCAAAATCCTATATAGCCAAAAAAGCTGGTTTTAATATAAGATATGTCATTCAGTGTGGTTAGATTAAATAACTTTTTTTTTCAGGGTGACGGTGTTTTGGTAGACTTTTACAAACAGCTCCCTTACCTAGCTTAATCAAGCTGTAGAAATAATTCTGATGCATCACAAATGGCCTGGTAGAGCCAGAATGTAACAAGACCTCCAGGAAAAGGCATGCATGGTTTTGTAGGATTGAAAAAATATTTTAATCCAGAATGTTGCATTTTCTCCTAAAGTTTTAGATCTTTCTTGCCAAGGAATACTATTCCCAACCTGAAAGTTGGAACATCTTCCCATACAATCTTTTGGTCCTATTTTAATATTTGTTAGGTTGTTTATATTAATGCAAATTGTGAATAAAGGCTAATTTTGAACAAGCAGACGTTTGTTTCAGCTTGTAGTTGACAGTAAGCAGCTGCCACAACATGATTAGCAACAAGTCTGCCTTTAAACATGCACCTAAAAAAAGATCAGTATATTTAAGTGGAATCAAAGCATACAGATGCCTTTAAGGACAGATAATCTATCACCCAGAACTTCCAACCTCAGACTCTGATCATGTTTGAGAGTCTATTATTAAGTCAATGATTTGCTGAAATGGACTTTTAATAATTGTCACTTATCCCATTAAAAGATATTGTTCATACTAAAATGTAATTTCTAACTGAAGGCCTCCCTAGTATTTTAATTAACAAATCTCAGCTTTTGACAAAAAACGAACCAAATAATTCCAGTAGCATACATTAAAAACATAGTATAAGATTTTCCATGGGTGACTATAAACTGAGTGAAACTTGCTTTCTGGGACAAGAATTGACCCACAAGAGCTGCCAGTTCTTGTTTAGCATCATTGATCCTGACCCTACTCTCTTCATCCTTAGGTAACAATGTACATTCTACATGCACATATGTACACACATATGCACACACACATGCAGCCCAGAGAATGACTTTAAAAGTTACTTGTCGAACATTCACTATCAAAATCAGTCAATTCCTCTTGTTGCTTGTTTTGTATTTTTTTTTCTTCTTTTAAGCACACAATATGTTACTAAGTTTTGGGAATGGTAGTCTCCACTGAGGTTTAAAGTGTCGTATTTCAAAATTCACAGAGTGTGTTGAGTGCAGGTTTTGCAGCGCTACAGGCACCAGAGCGATCTTCTAAGAGTTGTTCTCTGCATCTGAGCTTAAAAAACACATGTACTGTTGCTGAAATCAGGGAGAATTTTAGGTGCAGAGATTCCATGATTCTATGTGATTAGAGAGTGTCACAAATCAATCTCTTCACTATTTGGTTGTTGTGTGATGAAGACGTTCACTGTGACATTTAGAGGCCTCTGTTGAAATCCCTCTTCATGAATAGAATAACTGTTCTGGGAAAGAAGTATAGAGAACTTTTTTTTCCTCCTGATTAACATGATGAAATAATTTTATCAAAAGAATGTAATATATGTTGCTCTAGAGCCTTACCTTGATTTGGACTTAGGAGTTTAAATACTTCAGAAAGTTTTGTGATTAGATTAGCTTCCTGGAGACCAGATTTTTCTCAAACAAGATTCCTATTTTTGGGGAAGAAAGACCCATAAGCAGAACGATAATTGCAATGCAGTGAAAGCCGGAAATTCTTGCTGGAGACTCTCTGAATTCAACCAACAGCAATGCTGCAAACAAACATATGTGTGTACAGATATATTTATATATAGGTGTAACAGGTAGCGTTTGCAGAACTGGGATGCAGATTTTTTACTTAGCCCCAAAACATGAGGTCCTGAACACTAAGGGGCTATGCCTGCTCATAAATTCAATCAAATCTGTTAAGACTTGTAGCACTGATGTTCTGCATACAGTCTTGATAGGTCTCTAAAATAAAGTAGAACAGATTCAGGATTTAGTTAAGATGGTGTTCTTCCTCTTGTCAAATCACAGTAATGAGATTTTGGCTACTGATAGAGGCAGTCTGGAGTGACAAGCGTCAGTCATGAAATTTTTGTCTCTA
The DNA here is from genome assembly GCA_013399225.1 of Rhipidura dahli. Taxonomy (NCBI): domain Eukaryota; kingdom Metazoa; phylum Chordata; class Aves; order Passeriformes; family Rhipiduridae; genus Rhipidura; species Rhipidura dahli. Next base: position 106,669 of record VXAC01006739.1, read on the forward strand.
TCCTGATTGTCTTCCTTCTACATTGCTGTTATGGAAGAACAGTGATCATAACTTGGACAAAATGAGGTTAAATTATCTTTCCTCCATTTTGGCCTCAGGAACAGGCAGAAGAGGAGCTCAAATAAGAAGAGGGAAGCAGCTATACTGTCTCCTCACATGGGTCACAAGATGGAACAGAACGTATGGGAGGCTCTGGATCAGCTGTTGAGAAGTGCACGGATCCCATTTTAAATTCTGCAATGCTGTGCATGTTATGGGGGAGGGGAGGGCCTGTGGGAACTGCTGCCTTCCCAAAGCACTAGAATGCAAAAAACAAGTCAGCTTAAAAAGGAGAGGCAGAGGCCGACAAACCAAGACAAAGGGAGACAGACACAAATTACCGAATGTCTGGATTGCTGTGGGACTGGATAATCTAGCTGATAGCCTGGGAAAAACTTGGCAGTGGGCGATAACAGGGTACGAAACAGAATAGTAATATTGCAGGAGAAACTACAGGCTCTCCTCACTAGCTGGTATAACCCAGCCTGCAATTTGATCTCAGACAGGTTTTCTAGCAGGAACCCCTGTGGTGGGAGCCAAAATTGCATCACTGGAAGTTTGTAAGAGTTGGCACACACCAGGGGCAACCAGAGGGAACTGAAAATGGGAATATGAACAAAGAAATATGATATATCTCCCCTGAATAATCCAAGGGCAATTTCATGCGTTTTCTGAGTAATCCTTTTTTATTATTTACGGCTGGCAATACTTCATTCTTTTCCACCTCAGTTTGTTGAAGTAAAAAACACTGATCATCACTAACAAACCTTAGAAATACTTTTGGAATTACCACCAGATAATGAAAAAATCCCAAGTCTACTTAATCTCTTAAGACTCATTATGAACAACAGGAGGGCAGAACCCAGCCATGAGAGACCTCCTGCGTGGGCGGTGTGTCCTGCTGCTTCACGTGAGGACGAGCCCCTTTCCTCAGAATCTACCACCACATGCCTTGCTGCCTGTGAAGAGTTTTCCTCTAATTGTTCATTGTCTCTGACCTGGTTTTCTTACCTAGTTTTATTCTGTTTAACTCTGTTGTCTTCAAAAGAGTACATTTCTTGTTCTATACTCTGGAATACGTGAAGAGATGCAAGTCCTTTATCTACACAAATGAAGGCATAAACCCTTTCTACATTTTATCCTTTATTTCCTGTCCCTCTCTATCTGTTTATGAATTATCTATGAATTGGTGTTAAAGCTGAGAAGCAGCTAGGCTACATTTGTATTAAACACACTACATTGTTGTCCTATAAACTAGCAAAAGCAGGTGATCTGCTTGTCTGCATTTTAAGGGGCAGTTTTTTCAAGAGCTTGGATTTCTCTTGTAAGGAGAACTGGTGTTTAAACACATCCAAGAACATTTATTTCCCGTGCCCGGTTACTTTCCCCATGAGGTGAGGCAAACTGCTTTGGGAGCCTGGAGAGACGAGGGAAACAGCATAAAAGGCAGGTCCTGAAAGTTGGTGTGGAGAGAAAATTGAGGGGAAAGGAATAATGGTGGGCTGGAGGCAGCCATCCAAATTGACACTTAATGGAAGGTTGCAAGGAAGCAATGACAGTGGGAAGCGTTTTGTCCCTTGTCTGCAGTGACAGGGGACAAAGATGCGCCTTTCCTATATTAAACACAAGAGGAAATGTTTTCCTCTGTCCCGTTTTCCTGAAAAAGGATGAGGGATTTTACCAGCCTGCAGGTGCCAATAGGCTGTCCCTCGGGTGGCTTTGGAGCAGTGCCACTGGAGGAGGTATTCAGGACCTTGTCTCCTCCGAGGATGAACTACAAAGGAGGGGGCAGAAGACAAACTCAAGTGCGTTTGTCCTTTGATCCCTGCGACAGGGGTGGCACCCAGCGGGGCAGGCACGGGCAATTTTGGGGCTCGGCAGGGCTGCGGGCACGGGCAGCTCCGGCGGCACAGCCAAGGCACCCCCGGCTGCCCAGACCCCTCTGCCGATGCAGAGAGGGCTGTCGGGGCCGCAGCGACGTGCGGCTGAGCGGATACTCTCCCAGAAAAGTTGGAACCCCGCCGCTGCCAGGGACAGGGTGTCTCCGTCCCGTTCCCCCCGCCCCGGTGCCTCAGGCGGTGCGCTGGGGCCGCTCCTGTCCCGGGGTGCGGGGGTGGGGGCATTGCTCGCTAATTGCGCCGCGGCATCGACCGCGGGGGCGGGGTGNCCGCCCCGGCAATATTTCAGGGCGGGCGGCGTCACTCCACACCTGGCCCGGCCCGGGTCCCTCCGCCCTCGCTCCCCCGCCTCCCTCCGCAGCTCCTCGGGCATGGCTGAGCCGGGACGCCTCGGCCCCGATGCCGGGGGCGAAGCGGCCGCCGATGAGTTCCGCGATGTCATCCGCAGCCGCTCGGGTAGGCTCCGCTCGCTCCGCGCTCTCTCCTCCCGGGCGGGCGGGGGTCCCTCCGCAGCCGAGCGCAGCCCCAGCGCGGGCAGCGCGATCCAGCGCACGGGAGTTTAATTTATCAGTGCCTTGCGATTTTT
>VXAC01006739.1:109559-140697 GCA_013399225.1 Rhipidura dahli
TTTTTTCCATTTCTGGAAAGAAACCAAATCCGTGGTAGTAAATGTATTTATAGACCGTTCAGCATTTACTCCTTTGCAATGCAAGCGCATGTGGAGCTACAAGTTAAATTAGCTCTTCTCGAGGAGCTATATGTGCTTGCCCACTAAACAAGACTTAAAATAGTGATGTCCTTAGACAGTTAAAGGACTTTTAAAAAATTATCTTTCTTGTACTTATGAAAAACAGCAACAAAACGATTGTCATGCATTATGGAATAATTAGGGTTGGTATGGAAATTTTGATCTTGGCTTGTTTGGGTGGTAGTAAGTAGAACTTATGTTTTCTGTGATAAATTTTGTGAATGTTGCTTTTACTCGGGTAGTGTAAAGACACTCTTGCAGCAGTATTTGGTGCTTTCCCACTGAAGTCTCAGTGATGCTGTTCCTGAAGATCTCTTGGTTTTTCTAATGTTACCAACTTATTGCTTATTCTCATAATAATTGCTTCTTCTTCAATTTGGCATTTAAAAAGATGGGTATTTCCCATGGGGAGTAGGAAGTGAAGAGTTAGGTGGCTGTTTGTTTAATTTTTTTTTTTTCTTCCCCAAAGATCTTTTGGCTTTTCTGACATGTCTTTTAACTGGGTTTCTGCACTATGAGAATGCGAAAGAAAAAAGTGTCTATGTCATTCCTAGTTTGGCTGGTGCTCTTATAGCAGCACATGTTCCCTGTTCCATACTTAGCTCACTTACAGTTTAGGGGATGTAAAATGCAGACTGAGTGCAATACAGAGAAAAGCTCCCTTCACTTAAAGACTTGTACTGTTGTGTATAATGACGTATTTGGGCAGTTGCTGATTGGAGATGAGAGAACTTGAATATTTAAAAAATATCTTCAGGTCCATGTAATTTTCGAAAAGTGAAGTTGAGGGCAGTAACTTTACTGCTAGATGCTTACAAATCTGAGCTGTGTGCTTTCTTCCCACATTTTTTTTTCTTATAGCTAGTAATTAGTCTCAATGTTCAGTTCAATTTCCCATTTTAAAAATTCATAATTGAGAACAGACGCTCTCTGAAAATCTAGATAGGAAATATTACCTATGCATTTCCGAATTATCCTTTATACTCCCCGTTTCACTTGGAAAGTCTGTTTCCAGATCAACTTCAGTGGCAATATGTTATTTGTATCATGATAAGTGTAAAATCTCAAATGGCTCTAAAATGTTTTTCAAGTTTCCTGCTATAAAGTAGTATTAGGACCTAGATGTTAGCAGTAGACATGGAGCAAACATTTGTGCTTCTTAATTGGGCACAATTCCCTGGTGTATTATCTATGATGAAAAAGAAACAATCACTTTAAGAATCATAGAATTGCCCCAGATGTTTATAAGCCTGGAGAGATAAGGAAATTCAATTTCCATGGTAATATTCATCACAGGTATACTTTTTTTTTTTTTGGTGATGCACCCCACAGTGATCTTAGTCTGCTTATCTTTTGTTGCTATTATCCAACTTTGAAATGCATTGCTTAAAATCTGACTATGGATTTAGGGAGCAGTAATGAACAAGAAATTAACAAACTGAGAAAGCTTGGTGAGGTTGTGTTTACAAGTCTCATGGTGGGTTCATTTGGGGTTGGGGTTTTTCTGTAACTTATGACCTAGGTAAGGCATTTCTGGAGTTGGGATTCTCCATTTCTTTGGACAGCCATTCTTTAACAAATTTGGGGTGGAAGTCCTAAAGTTTCTCAAGAGTGAAATGCTGGCACAGCATAATCATAAATCCACCCTTAACTCTGTAGTGATGGTGAGGAGACTGACTTGTTCTCAGGAGGCACTTTCTAGGACTGCAGAAAAGATTTTGGGACCCAGTAAGGGAGACCTTGGTGACTGCAAATGAAGATAATGTAGCAAGCTCATGGAGATTTAGGGCATCAGGTACTGGAGGAGCTTTAAAAGAAATTGTATCCTACTTGTTTTTCACTGTGTTTGTATTAATTTCATGCTTCGGGGTCTGCTTCTTTCTGACAGCTCCTAGATAGGAAGTTTGACCTTTGGCAGGTGCAGGTCTTGTCATGCAACCAGAGAAAAGACAGGGTAGAATATGTTTCTGTATTTGCCATATAAAAATATTCCATAATTGCAGATTTAAGGTCATTCTCAAAAGCTCAGAGCACCAATATTTATTTAAGATGAAGGGCTGATGAAGACAGCATTAATTTGGGCATCCTGCTGTCAGTTCTAAGTAAAATAATTGAAGAAACTTACGAGGATTTACTTTGTGTAAGGACAAAATTTTAAAGTTTGTTAGTACAATTTACAGGAAAGCGGGCTCTGTCAAATTTTTTTTCTGTACAAATTTTATTGATCAAGTGATTTCTTGCAGTATATTGCAACACACAAAAAATAGCACCGGCAGTAAAATACCTACTGAATTCTTCAAAACACACAAAACAGTTGCATTGCAGAAGTTACCGTCAGGGAATGGTAACAAAATTGGGGTTTTTTGCATCTCCGTGGGGATAATTTCAAGACACTAATTCATCACTTTTCACTCATACAGAATGGCTTGAGTTGTCTGAGTTTGGAGAATATTCTCACTTATGCAGAGCTTAGGAGTGAGGAATGTAAGCTGTGCTGCCAGAGAGATGGAAGAATTTAGTGGCCAGTGCAGGGGCCCTGTTCAGCATGTCCTCATCATGTGATGACATGGGGAAATGGGTGTAGGAAAGTTTATTTTTGACTCTTGTATATGGCATGGCTGATTCTAGTATGAGAAATATGTTGGAAAATATGCACAAAACCTGAAGTCCAAGGTGAATGTCTATGGACCTTAGCCAGTAATTTGTTTTAAGCCTTCTATGAGATGTTGCAGCAGTAACTTTATTATTTTGAGTATATCCATGGCCAGAAAATCCTGGATGCTGGATGCCTACTAGGGGAGGGAGCAATAAGGAAGGAGAAATCAAAGCTAACAAATTTATTTAGAACATGTGATACCTTGCACAGAGAAGACAGTTAACCTCTGGGGATAGATTCACCATGTCTAGAGGTGTTTGGTCCATCATTTAGTATTCTTGTTTTAAGGTTAGATTCATTCAAGTGCAAGTTACTGGATTCAGTATGTAAGAGCCTGTTGTAAAACATCAGTCCAGTCATTTATCTTATGGTGCCTTCTGGCTGCAATGGTATTCATTTGTGTCTGCCTGGCTCTTCAGTTTAATGCTTGCCATCCAAACTGGGCCTTCTCCAGACCTGAAGGGCCACCTTCTTTCTTTCTGGTGTGAGACTGAGACTGAGAATTCTTCTTTTGCCCTGTGCAGGGGCACTGGCAATTCTTCAAATACTGGTGTTAAACCAGAATCATCCAAGTCTTGAGCTAAGATTGCTCCAGAGAGCTGTTGAGAGAGTATTAGCAAAGAGACAGTGTAAAACAACTGCAAACAGAATGTTACAAGCTACAGTCACTTCCCAAACCATTAATAAGCATGCCAGGCTAGTAAGTGTGGCTCTCTGATGCATTGTACTTGATGTCGTGCTTGTTGAACACATGGAGACCATGCTTTGGGAAGTGGATGTTGCAGAGCTTAATAAAACCTATCTTTGTTATTTAATTTCTCTGAAGAACATGTGGTTTCCGTTTCTGAGAATGTCTTTCCTTGCTGTAGAGTTAAATAGCACCATCAAGTCTCAAATGCATTTGCATGCTTGCTTTGTTGAAAGAACACTTCAAAAAAAAAGAAAAAAGTAAATGCAACTCAAAGCAGAGAGTGAGTGGTTTTATGCAATAAAAAGAAATCTGTATGCCATAAATACTCTCTCATAAATTTAATGAAGATTTAGATTTTATTACTGTTTCAGAACTTAGTAACTGTAGTCATGATTAGCAGCACAAAGCCCTCTAATTTCTTCAGTTCATATGCAGCCTTCAGAAAAGTGCTTAAGACCTCATTTGTTCTTAACTTATAGCACAAAATTATGCAGATCTGGAGTAAGCTGCTGTTTTAACTTGATGACTCTGCTTAGAAAAATGATTCGGCGTGGCTTAGGGTTTGAGAGTAAGGACTTGATCCTACCCACACTGCCTTCTGTTAAGTTGCATGTCTTGAAGTTCTGACTAGAAGACAACTATTTTGTTCTTTATATACAGCATAACAAAGCAATTGTTAGGAATTGGCACTAAGTGGCGTTAACAGAGTTTCCAGAATATATTCTTGCTTTATTTTTGTACTTTAATGCCATTAAAAGGTAAAGCTACTATGTGTAGTGGTGAAAAAAACAGTTAAATAGACTTATAGCGGTGGCTCTCCTTTTTTTTTTTTTCTCTTTGCTCCCTCTTCCCTCCCCGAGTATCATTGATGTGTAAACTGCAAGTGACCAGAACTGTTAGTGGATAAATTGAGTGGGTGCTGGTCCCCTTCTCCCTCAAGCATCTAGAGACCTGAGAGAGTTCCCTGGGCTGCTCAGTGCACAGGGAACAGCACAGGACATGCTCCGCCTGTTCGGCTGAAGTCGCCCTCCACGCAACGATAGCAGGGGGATGTAAGCACTGCGTCTGAGAAAACAAATATATTGACAACTGTGTCTGCATAACAAAGTGTGTACCGTGAATCTGAGGTGATTGCTGATGAGAGGAACCTCATCCGCCAGCGCGGCTGTGCCGAGCGCTGCGGTGCTCACATGCTAGGGAATGCTCGCATGCCCGGGGGCTGGCACAGAGCGTTCCCTGTGCCCAAGGGAACTGGGTTGACACGGCATTCCCGGAGCGCTGCTGGGCAAGCAGGTAAGCGATAGCTCTGCTGGATGTGTCCCAGCTCTAGGGGCGTGCTGGTGTGGCATTGCTGCCCCAGCTACAAAGCTTGGATCCCCGACAGAAACAGAAGCAATGCCGTCACGGCTGCTGGATGGAGACCTGGCTCTGATGGATCACAACTGGAGCTCGCAGTTAGGAGAGACTTGTACGTGGTGTCTCTATTCCTGCAAGTGCAGCATGCGGGAGGAATTGTGGATCTTGTCCAAAAAGGCTTTAGGCTGAGTGAAGCTACTGGATAAGGGGAAAATGCAGGGTCATACTCATAAGGCTAATGCATGTGTCAAAATAAATATCTTATTTATACATAGATATTTTTACATACAAAATTTGGGTTTGGATGGATATACTTTCATGCTGCTTAAAAGAAAAAAAATCAACAAAACCTCTGCTGATGAAACAGAATTAAAATGTGGATATAAACTATTCAGACTAATTCCCAGTCTTTCCAGTTCATCCATGGTTTTGTGGGACACTTGTAGTTTGCCAAGCAATTGTAGAGCAAAAAGCTTCTAGTGATGTGGTAGTAATATCCTCCTGCACTTCATCCTACTTCAGGACATGGATTAGCTGGACCTACTAAGTAGAACAAACTAGAAATTTTTTGTAATGTTTACAATCACAGCATGCAAAGGTGTCTGTGTAAAAGGTGGTTTTTAAATATGTGATTTAGTTGGGTAAAAAAATTTAATTACTGAAATAAAATTTTTCTTGAGTTCAGGGCTTCATTGTGTGCTTTAAACTATTGTACTCAAATTAATCATCTGCTTTTTTTTCCAGATAAAATTAGATTCCATATGTTCTCTTGCTGAAATTAAGTTTTCATCTTGTTTTGGTTTTCTTTTATTTTGAGGTATTTCCATTATTTCTATTATGCTTGTCAGGCAGCTTTTGTTTTTATCAGAATGAGGACCTAACCATCCACTGTATGATCTGTTCATTGTGGTGGAGCAGATGCCTTATTCAGTAGGACAAAAAAATGACTTTTGGGTAGTTAGGTGGATTTTTTTCCCCCCACCTATTTAAGGATTTAAAAAGCATGGGATCTGGTATGTTCAGAAGTGCTGGTCACTTGCAGCTTCTGTTACTTAGTCATTTCAGTCTGAACAGAACTGGAGGGGATGAAAATCACTCTTAAAGGTGTTACCAAAATGTCTCAAAACTTAAATCCTGTTAAGCAGTAGTCTCTGTTCAAAAGTAAGCATTTCTTTTTCATTTCAATGGTAAAAGGTCATCCAAGCAGTAGTTTAAGTTACTAAATTTAATAGCTTGCTCTTTAAATATCTGTTTTTAATTGCCTGCCTTCTGTATACTGTTGCCTTGACAACAGTATTTCTGTATGCTAAGAACTACTGATATTTCAAATGTAGATCTAAAGAAATACTATGTGTGACTTAAACTAGCTTTAGAACTGCAGCATCTGTAAACAGTTATCATTTTAGCTGGTTGAGTGCAAGTATGTTGGTTGTATAATGCAGCTGATTCCGTCCTGTGGATAAGTGCTTGCATTTCATGATTAGCTGTACACCCATTGGACACTAAAGGAAATGGATTTATATTTATTAAAGGGATCTTCCGCAACAGGAATCTCAAATTGGCAGAATTTAATTCAACACTTTTTCTTTCTCTCTTTTTAAGTTAAGAATGCACTGACTTGAATGAAGTGGTGACCTGTTTGTGGCTTTCAGCAGTGGTGGGGGGAAAACCCACCCTGGCATTAGGTAATTTTGAAGTACAAATGTCTTCCTTGAAAAGGCTAAAATATCTCCTACCGTGGTACCCATAGTGTTTCTGTGGTGCCCCATCCACTGCTGAATCTCTGCCGTTCCTTTGAATAAAGTCCCACCTCTTATATCTGGAATCCTACGAGGAATGTGCTGTTTTGTGGAACCTGGTAAATATTATACTGAATGTCAAGGTTAGTTTTTTGCTGTCCTTATCCTGTGTGATTGGTATCAAGAACACAGTGATTGAATTATGCTGCAGGATGCAATCAGATGCCATAAATAGTATTATCCACAAAGAGTCTTGGAATTGGTTGCTGGACTGCTTTTAAAGTGCACTTTGGCTTGGCTACTGAAGGCATAGATTGGATCATAATTTTGAAATATCAACCTGTTTATTAGAGAGATAATACACTGTTTAACTAATTTATTGTTTAGAATAATGGTGAAATTGTAGAGATATATACATGAACTAAAGCAAGTTTATATGTTGTTTGGAGCTCCCAAAAGTTGCATTTAACTTTTGGTCAGTCAGTGTATGAGGTCCTTATCAAAGAGGAAGTGCACTTACCAAATTATTTAGGGTGTTTGCCCTGCTTAGTAATTTTCATTTCCATCTTGTTGTACAAGGAGAAAAAAAGAAAAAAGTGCAATATATACCAGTCTCTGCCCAAACACTGTGTTCTATCCAAGTTTAAGATGATCATGTAGGGGAGGAGGACCTGTAAGGAAAGTTCATCCAGAAGTTTTCACTAAGTCACATTAGTCCCAAATACGCCTCCTGCAAAGATTATCTGGTATTGTTTTATTTTAGGGAATGTTATCTGACTTGTATCTTCAGCTGATTATTATTAACAAGTAATCATTGAAGCAAAACCATTATTTAACTGTGATTTCATGACTTTATGATGTTAACTTTTTGCTTGATGATGGAGTCAGCTGTTCTCATTTTCTCTACTGTCAAGGAAAACTTACTGTTTTGGTGTTTGGAATTTATCAGACTGTATGCCAATAGATTTATGACATTTCCACTTTGTCAGTGGAAGTAGACTAGCACAATAAAGATTGCATAATAAACTTATAATCAATAGTATTTCTTGATGGTCCACATCTGCCATGAACTGTTTTCAGGAGCTGGCTTCAGCCTTCAGAAGGCCTTTAAAGTGTGAAGTATAAATCTTTTACACCTGTGACCTAAACCTATTTCTTTAGTCCCAAGTGTGCCTTCCAATTCCAGGGGCATTCTCTCTCTAGGCTTTCTAGCATCACAGTAATCACATATGTTCCTGAAAAAAATTGGCAGCTGGGAAAACAAAATCTTCTCTACAGCACTTTTGTTTCTGTGGTTTTTTTCCTCTCACAATAATTAAGCTAATTCAATTAGGCTTTGTGTGATCTTTCCCCTTTTATCTCAAGTGTAATGTTTTGCTGAACACTAGAGGGAAATAACTAAGGATTGGCAATGTACACTTGCAAAATATTCTTCAGCTGAATGCTGGCTGCCTCCTCAGAACAATTCCTGGTTGTTGTGGATTTAAACAATTATCATTTCATTATCTTTAAACTCTGGAAAAGTGTCACTGGTCTCTAATTTGATGGAAATGTCAATGTGCTGTGGAAAATATGTGAAACTGCAGAGGACTTGCTGCTTGTTTGGTGCTTTTTCCCCATGGGTTCCTGCACCCAACAGATGAGTAAAGGAAACTTCTACTGTGTAGAAGAAACTTTCTGGTCTGCTTCCCAATCCATATTGGACTCACCAAATTTGTTAATTCCGTCATATTTTTTCCTTCCTCTTTGTGATGATGGTGACAGCAATAATGACAGTAGTGTTGTAAGATGCCCTGTCCTCTGGCACGATTGCTGGGTTCTCAGTTGTTTTTTTCATAGCTATAAAATCATTAGTAGTGCGGGAAAGAGCTACAGATTGAGGCCTGGTGACACTGCACCAAAATTTGCTACATTTTCAGCATCTGCATGCTGGCTTGATCAGAGCTGAGCAGCCTGGGTGTAACCTGAGGTTGCTTCTGTTGAGGTAAGTTCTTGCAGGTCCAGACTCCAAAAGCAGTCAAAGGAGGATTTGGATCATTAGAAGCAAATAAAAGAAATACTGAGTACTAATTAGATAAAATGTCCTACAGTAAAAATTGCTAAACTTGCCCTGTCCCCCTGGTGGAAAAAAGACCCTAACAAACTATTTGTTTGAATGTAGCCAGAAGGGTAAGGGTGATGGTCCTTAGGCAGCCTTCTCCCTTTCTGCTGAATTATTCCAATGACCTTGTTTAGAACTGTGGTCTATGGATTTCTACCAGGTGTCCTGCTAAACAGAGAAGTGAGTCCACAAATGGAGTGATTTGCATGGCAGAGTAGAAAATTAATTCATCATGATGATTGCCATTTGGCTGATAGTTAAACAGAGGCATAGATAATACTAATGCATTCTTCCTGCAAGACTAAGTCAATTAAACCCCATGCAGCTGAGACAGATCCCTTTTCATCAAGATTTCTTTCAAGGCTCATGTGACTTCCTCCACATAATAAATTAGCTACTGGGGATGGAATACCAAAGTCAGTTTCATTCTTTAAGCTCTTAATATAAACTCCCTCGGGATACTTTGGGGAAAAAATCAGCTACAGTAGATTTTTTTCCCTTCCTTAGAAATTCTCTTAAAAAAAAAAATATCCCCTGAATGACTCATTTAGACTTATGCAAAATATTCTGCTAGAAAGTTCTTGGTGATGTGGCATGTCAGGATTTCAGTCTTCTGTTGTGGCAAAGAAGAGAAGGTATGGTGCATAGACACATGACTACTGCAGTCAGAAAACGAATTCATATTCAAAATATAAGCACTCACCAGGAGGGGTTTAAATCTTCTGCAAATCTAGAGCAGTTTCAAAAGATCCAGCTCTTACATTTAAGAACTGCATTTTTGTGGCCTGGCTCTTTAAAACAATTATTTCTGCTTAATTTATATTAGCAACACTTCTCATGTCTTGTAGTTGCTGCAGTTTGAATAATACTTCCAATTTTTAAACTATTTGTTTCCCGAGATTGTTGTGCAAATTATTTGTTGCATAGGTTATAATAAAAGGGGATGTGTTTGCAGTATCAATGTGAATAAACACTGTGAAATCCTAACTTTGTTATGAAAGATGAGTTTAATGCTTCTTGTTCCAAAATGTTATACAATCTAGTATCCTGAACAGATAAGGCAATATCAATCAAACTGCAGAGGTATAACATTTAAAACTTACGCTTTGTCTTTCATGAGTACCTCTTTCACAGATAGCAATGGAGGATTGTGGAGAACTTGCTGAAATTGCTAATGCCTGTAAGTGAAGCTACAGCTTAAGCACAGATTGTCTCTTTATCAGAGACTGAGACATGTTCAGCTATCAGCAGCCGGAACTGTAGGCTGGGCTAACCTGACATGTTAGTCCTAATTGCTAGACAGGGATCCCAGAATAATCTGGTGATAGCTGTTGGCACTTCGGAAGCGGAGTACCATGTGAACAATGCTGTATCATAAAAGAGGCTATGGGATGTGGTAGTCCTCAAGTGACTGAGAGGAGTGGGTGTTGGGGTTTTCTGGTAAGTTGGATCCTTGTGGAAGAGGGAGAGGCTGGCTTGTTACAAATGTTCTGGCTGTGGTTCCCTGCCAGAGCAGTGTTAACAAAGGAGAGATGAAGACTCAAAATAGACAAATGTATTCCCTGTAAATAACACCATGAACGTGTGATGGTGCTACTGTTGGAGTACTGCATTAGTTTAAGAAGAGTTCTGAAGATGTAACTCTAATGCTACCAGAATGGGTGCATTCTATGCACTCCTACCTAGACAGGTAGAAAATTTGTGAAGAAAAAGGTAAAGCATCTTAAAATGTAAATTAATTGACAGTGTCTGTGTGGGGAGGAATTCTGCCTCTCATTTATCTACAATACATATATTCTAACTGGGAAAGAAATGAAAAGTTTAATTTCACTTCTGATTCCTTATTAAGTATTTTCTTGTAAATAAATTAGACATTAGACTGATGCTTGCAGCAGTTTACAAAATGCTTGTCAAAGTAAAGAGCAACTTGGTGTATTTCTTGTTTTCAGTTCTTAAAGAGCCAAAAAAACCTTGGCACTGGAGTTAAACCTGCCTTCTTTTTTTTTTTTTTTTCTTAAATAAGAGTTAACCTGTGTAGAAACTGATTTTGCAGGCTTTTCATAGAGACATGAGTGTGACTGAAATGAGGAGATCCCTTTGGAGGGCTGTTGTGAACCAGAAATTGCACTGGCTTACCTTCAGTGCATATACAGCTTATTTAATGAAGTACATCAGCCTGAATACACTAAAAGGGAATGGAAGCTGGGTCTTCTTGATATAATTATGCCTGGAATTTTTTTCTGTTTCATTCCCTGTCCTGGTAGGAAGTTTATCCACCTACTGCTGTTCATAAGAGTTTAAGAATGCTAAATTCAGCTGTTTCTTCAATACGTATATTTGTTCAAAGATATTCTATTCAAGCACAAACCAAGAGACTTCTGGGTCAATTATCAAAATCAGTAGAAAATGCAGGTTCTGAAATGTATCCTTTTACATACAAAACATGTCTGATGTTTTATAATGAATCAGCTGAATTTTATATAGTAAGGAGTTTTGCATTTGATATCTGTGTTTGCCTAACTTGAATGCTGATTTTCTGTCTCAGTTCAGGAAAGTTTTCTGGCAATGCCACAGGATCACTCACAGCTAAAATATAACACCACTGCTCAAGTAATGCTCAAGTTAACTTTGAGTTGTTTCATATCACATAATATATCCTACACAGGGTGTTGCCTGGGATGCTTGGAGTAGGGTTCCAAACTTCAGTTTTCTGTGAAATGAATATATTTTTAGTGACTTCACTGATCAACATATCTAAGATTTTTTTTTTCTTGAAAGAATACAATCCCAGTGATTTGTGGTTTAGTGCAATGTTGATATATTCAGGTATGTGTTTCAAAGCAGTAATGGAAGTAGGGTCTTAAGAGAGCTTAATTTTCTTTTAGGATAAAATTAGTGTCTTGCATTATTTAATATCCATTCATAAGAATGAATCTTAATTATTAGTATATGACCTCTTTACTCTTCAAAACACAGAAATACAATTCTAATTAAGAGACATGTTTAAATAATTTTTAAAAATCCTCTGAAACCACAACAACATAAACCAGTACAGAATAGACTTTACATTTTATTAGTCAGTCAGGCTTACCTGTCTTCCAAGGTACATTAATACATTTTGATTTATAGAGCATCAATACCCTGACAGAACAACTGGACCATGCTTCTTTGCTTAATAGAGGTAATTCTGAGATACAGCTTTATAATTTTGTTGCATTATCTTGATAAATGCTTTTTTTGTCAGAAACATGATACAGCTGTAATGAAATTGTGGTTCAAAACAAAATTTGCAGTTGTAACACAGGTGTCAAGAGTACCAGTTCAATTTGTCTTCTTTCTCCTTTGTCCAAACTTAAGAAACCAAGTAACAGTGGAGAGTTGTAGGAGGGAGTGCTTAAACAAGAAGCAATTTGCTCCATGTCAATACTATGTTTATTGTTCAGAATGTGAAAAATGTATGTCTCTGTTCATGATGAAGCTTGTTCCAATTTTTCCATAAAATCATAACCACTTTGTTAACCATGGAAGAACTGATTTCTATTAAAAGTTGGATATCCACTTCGAGTAGGAGAACTGCATTGTAACTGCTTCCTGAGATTGATGATACTTTATTTGCGAGAAAGCACTTGCGCATGTGTGTCAAAAGACATGCAGGGTTGAAAGCTGCAGACCAGGAATGTGCCTTGGAGGTGTGCTTGCTTGAATATTCATTCCATCATCTGGATTCTGTATTCCAGTTGGTACAGCAATCAAGACAAGGGAAAATCTTACATATGGTCATATAACCCTGATGTGCACTATGCTGCAATGGAAACCAAGGCATATAATAAAAGATCCAAAACTTTTTCTGCAGAAGTTTATTTCTGGATGCTGCCCCTTTTTCTCAGCATTTCAGTCTTGCATCCCACTGGCTGTGACCTTCTATACTGGGAATGTCACAGCCAAAGTGTGATGGTGCCAGCAGTCAGAGGTGTGTGAGGATCTGTGCTTTGCTTCCCAGGCTGGCTCTTGTCTGCTGATGGGCACTGGGTGAGTCCTGTGCTGTGTGTTCACTCTCTATAACACAGAAAATACAGCACTTGGAATAGAGTTTTGGGAATGTGTGTGTGTATGTGTTTTGGTGGCTCTTTCCTTCACCAGTACCTGTCATCAGAGATGCATTAACAGTTCTGTTGGATTTTGTAGTAAAATATTAACTAGCTGGCTAGAAAATTGTAGAGGAGACGGGGTGTCCTGAAACATGGAAAAAGTATCATGGAAAATAGATTCTGTTTGTTCAGCAAGGTAAGCCATCAATCCTGGTGAGATTTTGTGGTCTCTTTTTTTTCCCCCCTCTTTGAAGCCCAGCCAATTAAAATCTGGCTATACTGAATCCCTGGGGTTTTTTTGAAGGACAAAGAATCTCACCTTCATAATATATTAGGAGCTGAAAAATAAGTTTCAACAAGTGTCTGCTTCTTTGCCTTCTGTCCATAAAATTCTGCACTCAGGGACTTGTCTTCAATGATTAGGATTGGCAGCAGAGGTACCAACTTTTTAGGTTCTTGTACAAATTTTATGATGTTTTCAGGGGTAAAGGGACATATTGGCTTCTGAATGGGACATATTTTTAATACTCTAGCAGATGTTATCAGTGGCAACCCCTTTTGGGGGGAATGGGGATTGGGGTGAAAGGAGCAATCTTGGTTGAAGAAGCCTGTGTCCTGTCCAGTGCTACACAGAAGTGTCCTGGATTTCCTCTTAATCAGGTAACATACTAATAATTTTAACAATGCTACATGAAAAATTAGAGTAAGGCTTGTGGAATCTGTAGTTCACGGGAGCAAAAAAAGGGAATGCTTTCCAAGAATGGAAGTGGATTTCACTCAAGTGACCAAAAAAGCTAGAAAAACATAGTGATAAATTGTAAAGTACATCTGCAAGATAGGGCATTGCAGCATCGCGGATTTCCCTGCAACATACACAGAATACACCAACTTCTAGGATCCTGAATCTGACCTGTCAGAAAAAGAAGGGAGGAATTGTGCAGATGGTACCTCAACAGTGGATGTCAGCAAAACTGGCTCAATATTCAAAAAAGGAGTATGACGCTGTAATTTAATTGTACAAAAGCTTGGAGAGCATAAACCACCTTGGTTTAAAGAAGTCTTTGTAAATGAATATTTTATTTGCAGAACTGCATTTCCTACTGTCAGGTTTGACAGCAGATCATGATGCTAATCCTACTTAAATGGTTATATAACCAATTAGTGGTAGGTATTACAAATTCAGTGTAGTCTTGGAGGAGTTTAGCATTCGAGTAATACATTGTTTGTGGAGAATATTGCATGGTAAAGGTTGTAGATTAGATTTTTTTTCGTTTTCCTGTGTTTGTATCTATAATTCTGAAGTATGAAGTTTCCTCTCTGTTGCTAAATGCATTGTCTATTTTCTAAATATTCCTACATATATTGCAGAAATCTCAAATAAAACAAATTCTTAGTCCTATAATTCCTGTTCCAGAATGTGGCCAACTACTTGAAAAGACACTGTGATTAATTGATACAGCTAGTTTGAGTTTAATAAACTTCTGTCTAGTAGTGATAGAAGTTTAATACAGGTGAAAACCATGTAAATAATTGCATAGAATCAAAAATAGGCTCTCCCTTACATCTTAAGACCATTCTTACTAGAAGAGACTAACACATCTGTGTTAACAATTTTCCAGGTATATAAAAAAAGGAAGTGTTAGCTTTTCAGAGTGAAAATACTCTATGGAGAATAGCAAACTACTAAGCTTCTTTAGTTTAGAAATAAACAATGTAGGTCACTTGTGGCTGGACTCCTGAGGACTAACTGGCTTTTTTGATATCATAAACAGCTGATACTTCATGAATGCTGCTTCATCAACGTTGTATTTATCTTAATTGAATCTTGGAAGTAATATGATTAGAAGATATGACTTTTTAAGTCTCATGTTGGTTGTTGTAGTCTCTTGTCAAGATTTGTGGAGCAAACATCAAAATATGAGCACGCTGTGAGTGAAGGTTTTGGAGCCCATTCCTTTAAAGCATAAGATCTAAAACTCTTGGACCGTTAGATGGCTTACATATTTAAAGCTTTAGGGTATGTCTTGGTGAATGTACTGGAGTTTTTGAATATTTTCAGAATTGAAAATAAGACTTGCTTGAACAGTTACTGGTCAGTTTTACTGTTCAGTGCTACAATGAGGTAGTTAACTTGGTCAAACTACCTTTTTAAACGCAGCAAAAAGCCCCCTTTAATTCTGCAGTGTTGGAAGTGATGATCTCAAGTTTGCTGTGTACTTGTCTGTTCTCTTATGGAAGCTGTTAAAGGCAGATCCAAATAAGTCAGGTGAAATTCTCCTTCTGCATCCATTAGGATTGACTGTGGGCTTCATGTTGATAAGAATCCCAGGATTGCTCTTTTATTTAGTAGGTCAAATTTTAATTGTCTATTTCATTTGCAACTTCAGATTAATGTCATTTTGTAGTCTAATTTAAACCCCACTTAGTTGTATGCTCATCCCAGGTAGCCTGACTTCTGGCAGTGATGAGATGGAGCTCTTTCCTACCTGCAGGCCTGTTAGTGCAGTTCAGATTTTGATTGAAGGCCAGCTGTAGCCTGCTTTCTGGAGGTGGTGTAGACATAAAGATTATTATTATAGGGAAAGGAGAATTTCCCGGTCTTTGGTCTGTTTTTTGGCTTTGTGGTTTTCAGCTACATTATTGACCTATCTGCACTGCCTTACAAGATATGTACTCCAGCATAGCAGTGCAAGCAGTTCAAGTTTAATAGCTCTTGCTGGAAGAGGTTAAGAAGAAAAGATATGGAAAAATCTATTCATCTTTAGAAGGATTTTTTAAGTGCTTTTCCATAACAAGCTGTTTAAATATTTAATGCAATGTAAACATAAACAGATACTCTTTTACGAGGAGTACCTTCATTAAATATCTATTCAAAGCAGATGCATATATATTATAACTTGGTAGGAAGACTGGAAGGTACTTACCTAAGGAAGAGAAAAATTATCCTATAAAATGATTCAATAATAGATATGTAATTTTCTAGCTTGCAGGTTCTTTGTGAGCACTAATGGCATTGTAGACCTCATAAGCTTTGCAGAAGAGTATTTTAAATCTTCAAACCCAATGGGGCACATATAAGTTAGTGTACATACACAGGAGTATATTTGCATTGTGACTCTCAATCTTGCATACATACGTGCACAATTGAGTCTCTCATGAGGAATGTAATTTACAACTTAATGAAATTCTGTAGGCTATAAATTTTGGTAAGCAGCTGCTTTTTCAAGGTTCATGTCCTCTGTGCCTTTTTGTAAGCCTGCTTTCTCAAATGCTCCTTTCCCTGAACCTCACTCACAAGAGACTAATGGGGGCATTCCTTTTGATTTACCATCTGTGCTCTAAATTCTCCTCACTAAACCCTGCTTGCTCCCCCTTTCCTTTGGTGCTACCCATAGTACACTTTTATATGTTGTAGCTTGTTGCCAGGCAGCTGCTTGCCCTGAGTGACAGCCCTTTCTCTCAATATGGCTGCCCATCGCTGCTTTTCACCTGAATTTCATTGCTAGGTGATGTATTCCTGGTTTGGACCATGTGGTCTCATGCATCCATGAGACTCTCATGCCCACAGTTACAGGGTTCTGCCTCTCTCCTTCTGTTTTTAGCATGGGCAGTGCTCAATCACAAGAGGAGAGTTTTAAAATATTCTTAGAAGGAATTGGTAAACTGTGAAAGCTCCAAAGACTGCCTTTGTCCTAAGCCTCTGTACTACTTCTCTTTGAATGAGTTTGCAAAAGCCCTTTCTGGTCTATAAAGTCCATGAAATTGGGTTTTCCTTCTAGACTATGATCCCAGCTGGAGTCTCTATGTCCCTTTAAAAACTGGTGTTTTGCTCTAAATTCTATGCAGTGTATTGCAATTGGCTTTTCTTTCAGAAAGTGCTTTATATCACTCTGGCCTGTTTATATCCCTTTGAGTCAGTTATAATCAGGAGCAAAATTTATGTGGAGCAGTAAACTGTGATACTGTGTACAACCAGCTGAAATTTGCAGTGGCTTATCTATGGAATTCTTCCTGTGAAAGCTGTTTTGTACTCCCTCCCTCCCTATTGCTCATTACCGCACCTCTGGAGTCTACTTTCAGCCACTGAGAAAATGACTGAAAGAAGGGTGAAATAAAGTTCTCTACTGGAGTTAATGCTTTTATATCCACTAACTGTATAACTGGCCTCCTTGTTGACATAAAGGAAAATGTCATGAGGAAACAAATAGCAAGCCCTGGCAGTTTTGCAGCACAGCAGCCCTGTGACAGATGAGACTCTGGGGGGGGTGACTCTTATGATGCTGCATCCCCTATCACCTGCTCCATACCCAGACATGCATCCTGTACCTTCCTGTGTCTTTAGGCTGGGTCAAGGAGAGGGGGAAGAGAAGCTAGGCAAATTCTTCAAAGTGGCTTGTGCTCAAGGACTCACACACTCCCCTGCGTTCTCACAGCTGCGGAGGCAAGGAAGCACCTTCCTGCTTTTAGCCAGCTTTCATCTCTGTTTTCTCATGAGAGAGGCAGAGAGTTAAGCTCCTTTGCCTTTTAGCTAGCCTTCTACCTGAGGCAAGAAAGTTTATTTTTCCCTAGGACTGTAGTTTTTTCCTCTCCTTCTGGAACTGTTCAGCAACCCCAGAACATAACTGGGGGTGGGGGCCGTGCTGAACCCCAGCCTGGGAGAGAGCAGAGCCACACCTACAAAAAGCTCTGAATCTACCCAGGTTTTCTCTGCAGTGAGAAATAATATTATTACTTAACCTTATTCACTCTTTTTTTTTGGTGTCTGCATGCACACTGCTTGTTAAAGAAATAGGTTTTTTCACTTTCCTCCATGGAATTTCTTTCTGAACCTGGTGGGGGAGGAGCTACTCAAATCTGCTTTCTGTTAGAGGATATGTTCATTTTTGGATGTTTCCTCTGAATTTGTCTCAAACCAGGAAAGACTGCAATGGGTACTGTAAGCCCCTCGCTTACTTTCTCCCAGCCCTGCCCCTTGCCCAAATTCCACTTATAAAACACTACCCTTCTTAGTCTTGTGGTTTGTTTTTTATCTTTCCTTAATTTTGATTTCACACCTATTTGTGATTCCTTTCCCTGCTGCCTTCTCTGCCCTCGAATGACTGTGGGTGTAGTGTTGCCTTTTGCAAAATACAAATGGAATTAGTGCCAAATAAAATTGGGATAACAGAAAAGAGCTTTTTAAAATTGATTTTTTTGTCTAACTTCTGTGCTTCAGATATTTGTTTTAGTACTGGAAATAACTCCATGTTTTTCTGCTTTTTAATCCAGAAGAGCTGAAAGCCTAATTTTGAATATGTTCATAATACTTCTGAATGTTTGGGGTTTATTGTCGCAATTTAAATATAATAATAGCTAATGTATGATTCATTTTAATTAATTAAAGCTGAATATTCACAATATAGTGAATATTCTAATTGGATGTTGCTAAGTAAGCATTCAGTTGTAACTGATTCAGCAGCACTAGTAGGGCTGCAGGTATGATCAGTCTTGTTTTGCTATATTTGTTCTTCATCTTTACATTTCATTGCCTTCCAGGAGTTATCTAATTGCAATACAATTGCAAACAAATCCAGGCATTTAAGAGCTTGAAAATGATCTACTGGATCAAAGCACAGTAACTGAGACCTGTTGTGTGCATGTGTATCATTGCATTGCTGCTCCTGTTGAGATAATCTTGCTTAATTTAATTTTGTGGGAAATGTTTTACTGTTCACAACTAACTGCTTATCAATTTAAGCTGTGTGAAATAAAGACTGTGCCCTCAAGTCTGTGGCACTGACAGTGAGGAACATTATCAAGATGGCATATCAAGGATGGATATGATGATGTTGGTAAGCGTGCACTGTCCTTGCAGATGACAGAAAATGAAGCTGCTTCTGTATGCTTTGCATGAGGCCAGAAGAACCCCTGCTTATTTTAAAATCTTAATGTTTTTCCTCTTATAAAAGAATCATCGTGATTGTTTGGACTGTGTTGAATATCTACTTGTTAGCACTGAAGACAGTTACTAGACTGTAGTAGCCAGAAAAGAATATCAAAAAGAAAAAATCAAAGAAGATGATAAATTCTGAATATTTATAAATATTTAAATATATACTTTCAGCAAAATATTTAAATATAATACAGCATATATCTGATGTTTTTAGCTAGTTTAGAGATGGAATGTAATTCTGTTTGCCATGTGGTTACTAGCACTGAGAAGGAGATGGTGAGCCTTTGCTTTAAACTGAAGGAAAGTGTGAAAAGCTCTACTCAATTATCCATCATTAGCCACCACACCTCCAGTGGGGGTTTTGTATCACAGCATTAGATCTTTGTTGAAACATTAGTAATTCTTCAGCTTTGTTCAGGTTATCCTCCTGAGGCTGGGTGGACACATTTTTGGGTTTTACTCCATTGTCAGTTAATGAAATCCATCTGAGAACAACCAACAAATACCACCCAGCCTTGTGTTAATCTCTGTAATGCATCTGTTCTTGCAGTCCAGCATAGCAAGAGGGTAGTTTCATCCAGTAAACAGCAAAACACCAGCACTGCTGCTTCTCATGGAAGGTGGCCATGCCCTCCTTGCCCTCTAGAGAATTCACGTTCATCCTGGATGTTGTCCACCCACCTCTTTAGTACCTGTGCCTCAGGGGCAGGAGAGGCATTGCACCCACCCTTCAGGGCTCAGAAGCCTGTGCAGAGCCACTGGTTGGGAAGTGGGCTTCCTGGCTTCTCTCTGGTGACTCTGCCTGGATTTTTGCAGGAGTTGAGCTGGCTTATCTTCCAGGTCCTCAATGAGATGCACTTACATCATTAAATTCCAATATTTTATGTATTTTTATTGGCTGATGTTAGTATTTATGAAGCACTTTCTATTCAGAAGTTAGGGCAACACAGAACACCTTTGGGAGCTACTGTGCTATTACTGCCTTGCCTTATAGATGAGAAGCTAAATTGACTTGCCAAAGGCCAGGCGAAGCCTCTGAGGGAACCAGAAATATAGCACAGATACATCAATGGGTCCTTTCTCCTACACAGTAATACCTTTGCTTTAGATAAAATTTAAAAAAATATTGGAAGTGTAAGAAAAGGAACCATTAAAAAGTAATGTAAATACAACCCATTTTTCTGGTGCAATTATCACAGAAGCAACCTCAAGAAAGCACTGTGCAGTGAGTTGCTTTCTATTAGTAAATTAATGCCTCAACCGTGCCATCCGACTGCTTGCCAGCTGAGTTTTGCTTAATGTTCAGTGAGCCTGAGGCAGAAATAGTAAGTCCTGTGCCACTCGTGAAGCCAGCTTAATTCTGTAACTATATGTTTTTCATTTTGTTTCAGTGGTTTGGTCCAAAATAGTCTGCCTGTGGCACCTAGAAATTAGATGTTTGTGAGTATGATCCCACCTACTGCAAATCAGTTCCCACTCTGTGTATCTGTGTTGCTAGGTTTTGGCAGGTTCATGTAAAAGAGAACAGCTTTGATCAGCAAAGAGAGAGAAAGCATCCCTTGTATGTATTGCTCAGTCAGGAATGAGTACCTAAATCACAGCAAAGAAATGAAAGGATAATTGGTTTGAAAGTGGAAGTTTTCATCCTTGAAACTGTTTGCCCTGTTGGATCAGTGCTTGGTCATTTACAGCTCTGAGATATTACAAAGCAGGAACATATTTTACAGGTAACAGCACCTGAAACATGAACTCTTTTTAAAGCACCAAAGATCTCACCCTCTGCTACTTTCAAAACTCGCCTCTCATATAAACCCTTACAGCAGACATGAGACGTCAGGAGTCTGAAAAGGAGCCATACTAAGAAACACCAGATCTATAATGATATATTATTGATGTGTCTTCCCATTAAGTACTCTCTAATCCCATTATGCTAGGATTTTACAGTACTTAATGTGCACTACATAGTTGCATTACTCAGTGTGAAATTAGATAGGTGTGTGGTGCTTGCCTTGCGTTTGTTGTTAAAACAGTATTGCCCGAGATCTACATCTTGCCTGAAACTTTAGGAAGTGCTTTAGATCAATAATCAGTTGTTAGCTACACTGCTTTTTGTATCTTGCTTCTCAGCTTTCCCACTCTCCTTCCAGCTGCCATTAATGGCCCTTTTAAAAGCTACAGCTGAAATGCTCAGCAAGAATTTTAGGAGATCCCCAAACCCATTGTGCTGCTTCTCCAAATTTATTTTGATTTCTCATCTTGTAACTTCTGCTATTTTTTGAATTGTATTTCAAGACTCTTGATATGGCCTGCATTTCCAAATCAAGGTGCTTGAGGCTCAGTGCTCTTACTGGAGTAAAATAACAGCTGCCCCTGTGCATGTCTTAGATTGGGATGCTCGTGGGTGCCACAGCTCTCAGGTGTGATGGGTTGTTCTAGTGAGTGTTTTGGGGTGCTCAGCATTCCCTTCCTGGGCATGAGGCCATGCAAGTTGTGAATTATTTTGTTGGGCATGTGGACACACAAGAGGTGACTCTGCTGGCACTCTCTTGCCAAAGCCCTGCTTGTCAATGTCCTCACCCAAAGCACATTGAAATTCTCTCAGCTGATCTTTTTCAGTGGGATCAAAACAGATGATGTAGACCTTCAGAAAGCAGTTCACCAGCATAACATAAGTAAAGGTGATAGGCTGCTGATTTCCTAAGTCTCATCCTTAACTTGGGCATAGGAAATCCAAGTCACAAGTCCAAGTCATATAATATAAATATATTTTATTAATATAGTAAAATGGAGATTGGTAGATTGATGCTGGCACACCTCTCAGCTGCTAACTGCCCTGTAATGACTTGACCAGCTGTGATACAAGTAGGAATAATTTCTGGGCTCCTTCTTTAATTTTAGAATCATTATTTATATTTTGGTAGCATTTTATTTCATTGTTTCTGGAATTGTTTTTCAGCATACCTAAAGGCTTTCAAATATCTTTCTGGACCAGAGAGGAACTGGATGACACATCTGAGATGTCTTAAGGAATTGACTACTGGTCAGTGACAGCAGGTACCATACTGAAGATAAAAGAACAAAAAAGCTCCACAAACAGTTGTGTTTCTCTTTTAACACTGTAAAGATCCTGTGGTGGCTGAGTGTTAGAGGCAGTCATGTCCAGTGATCAGCTGAGATTAGGGAAGTAGAAGGAACATGGATTTGCTCTAATTCCATTATCACCATCTTCACTGTGCATGTCGTGACAGTGCTGTGGCCCGCCTGCTGATATTCTCCTGTGGTTATTGCAGCCAGAGACAGCAGCAAACCCTACTGATACCTGTTCCAGCTGAGCTGGAGCTGAGCTGGAGGTCGCTGATGGCTGAGGCCATCAATGTTCCAGCTTCTTTCTTCAACCTTTTTGCTCTTAGGTAGCTAAACCATCATTAGATGGGGCATCAGTGCAGCAGGAACACAGTAACAGCAGTAACTTTCATAGCTTCTGATTTTGTGATCCCTGTATGGGGACTCCTGCTTATTGCCCTTTGAGATGCCTCAAAACTTCAGAGATGTTTCGGCAAAAGTGTCTGTTCCTGCTGGGATGATAAGTGACTAAGAAAGGGAGGTGGACAGAGCTGGGAGAAGAGTTGGCGTTGCATCTGTTGTTACCAGGGAAGGGAGAGGTGCTTCTCTCTCTGCTGCTATTTCACGGTTCCCAGTTTCTCAGCAGTAATAGCTGGGAGCAAGCCTGATTTCTCTGTATTCCAGAGTGCTGAGAAGCACAATAGAGCTTAAGGGTGTTTTTGATGGTGGGGCAGACATTTAGCTGCTAATGGTTGTAGCTTGTCATGCCTGGCAGTGGGTTTTTTTCCTAGTTTTGTCTTAGGCTTCTCCTAATTAAAGAAATGAGAAGGAGTTTTCTTTATGTCCATAGGGATAAAGAATTAACTTTTGTGGTTTAATCAATAATTTCTGTTTTCTCTGGGATGATCTTGGGGAAAATAAGAATGTGCTTCTCATTTCCCACTACCCACTACAACTGTTTGATTTGAAAACAATATCCCTACCCCCTGTGTTTAATCTGCATGGACTGAATGTTAACCAGGGTTTATTCCCAGGTAAGTGTTAAGAATTCACGACTGTGTTTTGGATTTTGCATGGTGTGGTATCTTTTTATTTTTACAGCTAGTAGTTCTGTGAACCTAACTATGAAAAATAAACACCCTTTAAATTCAATGTGTCTCAGGTTATCCTTGCCTCTATTTTTTCCCTAGTGCTGCTCTTACTCTTTATTCCCATCAGAACTCAGTGAAGTCTGCTTCCAATTTGTGCTCTTTCAGAGAACGGACCTATTCTTTCTGGCAACTTTAAGTAACTCTGATTGTTCAGTCTTTGTATTGGCTTGATTGTCTTCTATAGCAGTGTCATGGTTTCTGTAATATTCTTTCTTCTTCTTTTTTTTTTTAATAGTAGAATGACCAGAACTGTAAGAGCAACCTTTCAGAAGACTAGAATGAGTCTGTGAGGTGTGTGAATTGAAATACCAGAGGACCTGGTATTATTTTTTTCAATGTTTTGTCTTACTGTTTTGTCAAGAGATGATGAGTAGCTGGACCTGGAGAGATTCTAAGTAATCTGCTTAGAGAATGCAGAATAGGGAAAAAGAAGCACTAGGGGGGAAAAAAAAGAAAAAATCACTGCATCCTGTCTGGTTTTATTTTTTTTCTCAACAGCTGCTTAAAAATCTGTTTGCTCATTATGTTTCCCCTCTAAGCTGAAAACATCTCTTTACTTTTAAAAGTCAGATTCAAGGTGTTCAACTGTGTTTTAAGCTGAAGCAGGTGGGATTTGAAAGAAACAATTTTCCAATTAGACAGTCGAGTCTGCAAATATCTGTGCAGGTACCTGTCTGTGAACATAGGCTTGTCTGTAGACAGATTGGTCTGCTTATTTGACTGTGTTTCTGCCTTCTTTCTGAGCTGCCACTTTAAGTATCTGCTCTCCTCTGAAATTTGGAACAAAATCTAGCTTTCTAGCTTGTTTTATCAGCTTCTCATAGGTAGGTAACTTAGTGAACTCAAGAGAGGATCATGTTGGTAAATAATTCAGTTTAGTTTATAGTCTGAGCTGCTTAGGCAGTGTGACAGCAAAGTTAAAAACATTAAACATCTAAGAAATCAAACACTGAAGATGAAAACTGCACAGATACCCACAATGCTGTTTATTTTTTCTTGAATAAAAATGTTTAAGCTTTTGTATTGTTCAAAAGAACTGAACACAAGTCTCTGATTCTTCAAGTGGAGGATTCACTTGTACTTTTGTAAGTAAAAAGACTAGGTGTCTGTCCTTCATTTGACTCAACAGTGGGAGTAAAGAGGTTTGCGGGAAAGCCAAAAAGAACAAAAAAAGAAATAGCAGTGAGTCTTAGTTTTGGCCAAAATGATTTTTTTTATTTTTTAGCTTAAAGTAACATGTTTCCTTCAGAAATCTGGATTTTAGGCTGCCATAATTTTCTACTTGATTTGGGAAGGGCACTGCTGATCCACAGGTTAAAAATTAAACCTCTTTAGCACCTACATTGTCTGTTTGTGTCTTAGGTTAGCCCCAGCTGGCACCAAAGTACCAACCCCCACACCCATCTCCTGGTGGGGTGGAGAGAACAATCAGAAAAATATGTGGGTGGAGATATTTCAGGTGGTAACTATACTAATGTGAAATATAATAATAGTAATAATAAAATGGAAAAGAGTGGAATAAAACTCTGAGAGGGTAAGCACTGCTCAGCAACAGCCAAAACATCAGTGGGTTATCAACATTATTCTTCTTCCAAATCCAAAACACAGCACTGTACCAGCTACTAGGAAGAAAATTAACATTATCCCAGCCAGAACCAGTTTTGGTCACAATATAAGCTAGGTATTAAACTATTAAGAGAGCATCCAAAGGCAACCAGGATGGTGCAAGGCCTTGAGGGGAAGCCATGTGAGGAGCGGCTGAGGGCATTTGGTCTGTTGAGCCTGGAGAGGACTTGAGGGGAGACCTCACTGCAGTTACAATTTCCTTGGGAGGGACAGAGGAGGGGCAGGCACTGATCTCTGCTCTGTGGTGACAATGACAGGACCTAAGGGAATGGCCTGAAGCTGTGTCAGGGGAGGTTTAGGTTGGATATCAGGAAAAGGTTCTTCCCCCAGAGGGTGTTTGGGCACTGGAACAGGCTCCCTGGGAAAGTGGTTGCAGCCCTAGGCCTGGCAGAGCTCAAGAAGCATTTGGATAATGCTCCTCAGGCACATGGGGTGACTCTTGGGAATGGTTCTTTGCAGTGCGGGGAGTAGAACTCTGTGATCTTTGTGTGTTCCTTCCAACCCATCTTATTCTGTTACACAGCTTCTTATGCCAGACTAAAAAAGAAGATTAAATGCAGGATGTTTATTATCTATAGACTACTGTCCAAAAATATTGCAGCTTCCATTGTATTAACAGAGGCATACAGCAGTAAACCTTTTAAGAAGTACTGGATTGGTATCAGCTCAAAGGAAATGTGTCAACTGCTTGGGACAGGATTGGCTGTGTACTTGTCTAATTATCTTGGACAGCAGTGAAAGCCATGCATCTGATCCTGCCTGTTAACAGACAGCAGCCTAGAGTTAGGCAGATAAGCAGAGCATCTAGACAAGTCTTCCAGAGAGGGGAAACCTCACAAACATTAAATTTAAATGCCTGTTGCTTGGGTCTGCAACCCACCTTCAGTGGATGCTCTGACAAGCAGGCTTCAAAGCTGTCTGAGGACAAAAAGTGAATGTTTCAGAAGTACTTGAAATCGAATTTCAAATATTAATTCACACATACTAATTAGTATTATTTGACTTTAAAGAAATTCTCTTAAGAATTAGAAACTTTGTATGGAATACCTAATAGTGCAAATCCTTAAAGGATGTTGTTATAAGCACATTTTAACGTGGAGAGAAATAAACTCCACGTTCTCAGGTAGCTGAAACAGAAAGTCTGCAAAGATGGACAAGAAGCAGAGATCTTGAAATGAATATTTTATATTGGCAGGAAATCAGAATTTACCCAGTTTGCTTCTCAGAAATTGGTCTGGGTTGTTTAGTTTTCACAAGTCTTCTGCCACCAAATAAGGGTTCTTCCTTAATGCTGAGAGTATGCCATGTATGAATCTTCAAAATGTGTTGCTGATGTTTTGCTTTTGAGAATTGCCCTGGTGAGCATCAGCTTGCTCTGAAGAAAATTGTGTTTATTTAATGAGAGATATGTAGGACTTTTGGATTTTAAAACCAAACAGAACAACAACCTATTAGAGCAGAAGCAGTACATACCTTGCTTTTGTAATCTGGTAGAGGATTATGAAAAAGTAGTCATGAACCACATTTAAGGACTTGATGCAATTTGCTTTGGCTTTCCTGATGCTATTTAAGGACTGCTTGTTTAGAAAGTTAGAAAGATTTCATCCCAAATAATGAGTGGATTAATACAATAAAAAGCAAATCTGGGGACTCTATGTTCTGTTGCTCCAGGCCAATATATCACATCAGAAAAGCTTGTTTCACCCAAGGTGAAAGTGGGGGAAGGTAAGTCAATGACAAATAACAAAGTACTGATGTCGCTGGAGAGATGACAGCAATGACTGAAGGTCATTACCATGACATTATCATTATCTGGGCAGGATTAAATTAAGTCCAGAACTAATTATATTGTCCTTTCCAGAAATAGTCCAGAAATACTTCTGGTAAATGTCAAAAATACAGTTCAATATTTTGATGCTTGGAGCTTGACACTCAATAAGGGCTGCGTGTGTTTGTGCAGTCACAATATAATAAGTGGAAAGGAAGACAGTAAAAATGAGCAGTATTGGAATATCTCTGAGTCCTCAATCTACACATGCCAATAAAACTTAACTGGATGGATACGGGCAGACACTGCAGTCCCACACATTGTGTCTTCATCCTTTTGAAATGGGAAATCACTGTTTTTACCTCTTCTGCTAAAGCTAATTTTTCTAACCCTCAAGCCTTACTTTCATATATCCTTTCTTTCCAACTTGCTGTAGTTAAAGTAGTTTGAAAAATATTTATCTTCAAAACATGTCAGGCAAGTGTACTTTTGTGATCTACCCTTTCAACTGTCATTTTTCAATCTCTTTTCTGTGTGTATTTCTCCTCCTTCTGTGTGTATATTTGTGTGTTTTTTCTTGTATATTTTTATGCTATGGCTCTGCCTGTCTTGATTATTTGCTCTACTTTCCTATTTACCTACATTGGCCTTTTTTCAGTGTTACTGCCTTTATTGCTACAACACCTGCCAGAAGCATGGCTGAATTTATCTTCAAAGAATTTCAATTTCTTTTCTGTTGCTCTTCCTGCCATGCTTTATACCTGCACGTTTCTTTTGGCTTTACTCTCTACCCACAGTGTGTTGTGCTGAAATACAACATCTTTCTTTACCTCTCCTTTGGTTTCAGTTTATTTATGGATACAAACACAACTATATTACAGGTGTTGCTTAAAAGTTACCCCATCTGTTCATCTTAGCAATGGGATTTCTGGGATTTAAGCCCAATTTACTTTCTAAGGAAGTGCCTTGCAGAGATGCCTCGACTATTCCTGTAGTCATCAAGCTGGGTGGCAGCCAAGGCAGGTTTGTTCTTTCCCCTATTTCTAGTCGAGTTTATGCCTGTCTTCTCTCACTTTGTGCCCTTCTGTGAAATCCCTGCTATCACCTTCAGTGCTCTTTTTTTTTTTTTCCAATATCTAGCTGAAACTTGAATTTATATTTTTATATCTGGACACCTCTTTATCTTTTACTGCAGCAGGATTTTTGCACATAGTGTGAATGAGAAGCATCTGTGGGCAGGATTGTACACAGAAAAGGTGAAGAAATGGCTCTACTGCTTTTGGTCCTGGGTTTAGAGACCAATGAAGTTGTGCTGGGGGAGATTGGTGGAGAATAAGTAAGGACATAGAAGTAAAATGGGAATGGGAAGTACTTTGTGAATGGCTCTTTGTTTTACCTCCTCAAAAGAGTGCTCTCTGGTATCACTGTGGGCCACCAGGTACCCAGCCATCCTCTGGGGGAAGACTTTTTCTGATACCCAACCTAAACCTCCCCTGACACAACTTCAGGCCATTCCCTCAGATCCTGTCACTGTCACCACAGAGCAGAGATCAGTGCCTGCCCCTCCTCTGCCCCTCACCAGGAAGTTGTAACTGCAGTGAGGTGTCCCCTCAGTCTCCAGGCTGAACAGACCCAGTGCCCTCATCTGCTCCTCACACAGCTTCTCTTCAAGGCCCTTCACCATCCTCACTGCTCCCCTCTGGATGCTCTCTAACAGCTGAGTGTCTTTCTTATATTGTGGTGCCCAAAGCTGCCCTCAGCACTTGAGATGAGGCCACTCCAGCTCAGAGCAAAGCGGATCAATCCCCTCCCTTGTCCAGCTGGTGATGCTGTGCCTGATGCCCCCCAGGACCTGCTTGGCCCTCCTGGCTGCCAGGGCACTGCTGGTTGATGTTCAGCTTTCCATCAACCAGGACCCCCAGGTCCCTTTCCACAGAACTGCATTACAGTCTCTCATTCCTCAGTCTGTCCCTACATCCAGGGTTGCCCTGTCCCAGTTGCACTATCTGGCACTTGCTCTTGTTGAACTTCATATGGTTGGTGTTCAAGACTTTGTTTAAACTTGTAATTCCTTCACAAACATGAAGGATGAGGAACAGAAAAGAAAAAGCAAATATTTCTCAGTTTGAAATAGTAATGTCAACAAACCCCCAGTATTCTTCATCCCTGAAATTCTGTGTTTTGCTTAATGTCTACATGAAAACAACCTATGTGGTGAGCTGGCTCTCAACATCAGCAGTCTTAGGTTTCTGATGCCCACAATGCAGATCTTATGTACTTCTTCAGTGGATTTCTTCAGGGGAAAATATAGCTAATCACCCAATACTGTGAAACCATAAACTTCCTGTAATTTCGTTCCCTTAATCTAACAGTCATTTCCCCTCTGACCTTGAGAGATACAGGGATGGGGAGAAAGAAAGCAAAATGCAACCCCCCTCTATCACTGTGTACCTTGTGCCTCCCTCCCACAAAAAAAGTCAGTAGCAGCTGCAGTTTAGTGGCTGAAAAAGGTGGTGCCAAAGCCTGCGTGTCCCTTAGCATCTCTGTGTTGGGGTTTGAAAGTTTTCCTTTTCTGTTCTCTTTTTCCTTGAGGAATTTTTTCCCTTGTATGGTGCTGGGGAAACAAATGGCTGAATGCTTAAGAAAACCAAAAGAGCTGGCCACGGAGGGAGAGGACCACGGGGCTGATCCCTGGCACCTGGGGGAGCTGGGGCACACCTCAGCGGGCGAGACACTCGGCATTTGCACGGAGAGAGACTGGTGCCATGGTGGTGGAGAAAACTCAGCACTGAGCTTCTGCTTTTCCGGCTGTCTTCCTTCTGTGGGAGAAGCCGCCGGGATTCCCAAGCCGGCTTTCCCTGCCCCGCTGGGAGCCGAGCTGTGGCCACCCTGCCCCAGCTGCTGCCCTGAGCCCCTGCTGCACTGTAGCTCCCCGTGCACCCAGCCTGCCGTGACCTCCCGGGACTCCTGCTGCAGCTCCAGCCTCATCTGCCACCCAGGATTTGTGCTCATCCCTGCTGCTCCAGCCTGCTGCGATCGAGGACCGGGACCAGCTGCCCAGTGGGGTTTGTGAGGCCTTTGTTCCGTCCCTGCCCGGGACCCCGAGCCGCCATTGCCGCGTGAGGGCCGAGCTCGCTCCGGAGCGCCCCCTGCCGGCGCGGGGGAACCATCGCACCCGCCCTGCTCGCCGGGCACTGCGGGTGGGGCTCTGTTTGCTGGCACTGCCAGAGTTATTGCTGTCTGCTTGTGTTGGTTTATATATATGTATATTAGTAAAGAACTGTTATTCCTATTCCTCACATCTTTGCCTGAAAGTGCTTTAATTTCAAAATTATAATTTGGAGGGAAGGGAGTTGCATTTTCCATTTCAGGGGAGGTTCCTGCCTTCCTTGACAGACACCTGTCTTTCAAAACACGACACTCAGGAAATGTGTATGGGGGTTCCTTGCATCTCCTCTGGACCTCAGTGCCATGTTTGAGGCTGTCTCTTTCAGGGCTATAGGGCCTCTCTATTTGCAGGGTTTAAATGCTTATATCCACCTGAGGCTGTGAGACAGAGAATTACATCACTACAAAGTACTGCTTAGAGTAAGAGGAGATGCAATATTATCCTGTGGCCTTTCCATGCTTGTTGTGTTGTTTTGCAACTCAAGCATATTCATTTTTTACTGGAGTGTTGTCTTTACCTTTGGGATAGGTTACTGATTTGCTGCACTGCTTGCATATTTTTTTTTTTTTTCTCAGCCCTTGTTTCTGTCCTTCTCTGACTGCTGTGTTAATATCTGTTATATTTTTACTCCAGAAGTATTTAATGTGCTATATTTCTGTATGCATTTGTCTGTCTGTACAGAGTCACTCAAAAAGCCAAACAAACCCTCCTGACTGTTAAACATATTAGACTTCTTTTATCTTTCAGCTAGTCTCATTCAACTGTAAACCATGTTCCTTACTAAGTGTTTGTGAAGTTCTTAGTGCAGAGGGACTGCAGACCTTAATTGTGTGATGTTCTTGTCCAACTAAAAATAATTTAGCTAAGCAAGTCTTTGTTATTTTAGTCATTGCTAACACGAGGAGTTTGCTACATTAAGCTCCTTAAAGTTGTTTTTATTTATTGTATATACCCCCCCACCTATTTTGTAGTCAAATGATGTGTTTGTTCTAGAACAGTAAGACATATTTTTATGCTTGAGTGTTTGCATACCCTTCAAACAATATTGCTTGTATGCCTAATATAAATCTTCTCTATGCTGGTGCACAGTTAACTTATGTTTAATTTATAGTCTTGGTCAATTTAAAAACAGATAAAAAAATAAACATCAGAAAACAACACTGGACAGTCTCATTAAGTTGGTGAAAGATGAGATGAAAAAGTCAGTGATCCTTTGCCAGAAAATCTTGAAGAATCAAGCCAAATCCAAGCAGAGTCTGGTTTCTTTTGGCTTTATCAGTCTCAGTCACTGTCTCTCCCAGCAGAAATATGTTTGCTTCAGCTCCAACACTGCCCTAATTCCTCAGGCTTAATTACACCAAGTGTCGCATAAAATGTGGGGAGGCTAGAAGGAATCAGATAAATATGGCTGTTTTCAATGGGTTTTAAATATTTAACAAGTTATTTTCATAATCAAAATTAAAAAAAAAACCAACAAACTGTCGTTTCAAATGTTGTAATGGAACTTAATGCTTTTGCATAATAAAGGATATTGTAGAAAAAATTGCAATGACATTACTAAGTACTGTGTGTTATTTTTTCCATTATTATGTGAATTTGGGTCCATTTACTTTCCTAATTGTATTTTGCAATCATTGTTGATCTACCACAGCAATAAACCAAACCCTAGTTAAATGAG
>VXAC01006739.1:140749-155149 GCA_013399225.1 Rhipidura dahli
GGGAGGGGGTAACTTATAATTGCTTCTTTCAGAATAATTTCTAAACTATAATTCTATGGTTTTTTACAATCTTTATCTTTCGAGGTCTATCCTACAGCACCTCTGAAACTTAGGATGAAATATGTTAATAGTAGACAGTTTGGTTATTTGAAAGCATTTAGAAATTGTAATTTTTCTTCTTTTAGTATTTAACAGAGGTTGATTTATTTCCTTGAGTTTTAAACATTGAAACATATCTGTGATCCCTGTGGTCTTTGGGTCTTGGTAGGCGTTAATACTTGTAAATATGGGATTATTAAATACTCAAATAATTTATTTTGAGTTGAGAAAAGTAAATGAGATTTGTATTTTTATATAACATTATAGTAAAAAAAGAAAACCTCCAAAGCTGGAAATGCAGTATTTCCAAGAAACACTGAGGTAAATTGAGTTGTTAATCATCCTTTTTATGATCTGCTGGGGAAGAATTCTTTTTCTTCCCTGACCCTGCTAGCATGATGTCACTGTCCTTGGTTTCAGCTGGCGTTGACGGGAGTTTAGGTTGTCTGGTACCTACAAGAAATGCTCAATATCTCACAG
Source organism: Rhipidura dahli (assembly GCA_013399225.1). Taxonomy (NCBI): domain Eukaryota; kingdom Metazoa; phylum Chordata; class Aves; order Passeriformes; family Rhipiduridae; genus Rhipidura; species Rhipidura dahli. The sequence goes on from VXAC01006739.1 coordinate 141,329, forward strand.
AAGGACACCACGTAAAAACAAGTGCTACCTGGTTACATGACATTTTATAAGCTTTTTTATATTTCTTCCTATTTTGACATGTTGATTTTGTAATTCACCCTCAGTGACAAATGTCTGTGTATTCCCTCTTCTGAGCCCAGTCTGCCTGTTTCATCCAGGCTTAAGTCCCAGTTGGTACTTGGGAATTTAAACTTTGTTCTGCACATTATGTTCCTTATTATGTATGTGTGCAATAGGTGTGGCAAAATGGTGAAGATTGGTTCAACAAAGTGTTTGTTCAGGGCTGAATTCTCAGCTACCTTTTCTTTAAAATGCTTTTTTGAGGAAGGCTGACTGACTTTAAGATAACAAAATATTTTTGAGTCTCCACTTGAGAAAGCACGTACATCCTACCTGAAATTTCAACTGAATTTAGTTTCTTCAACTATTAAAGAATTTCCTTTATCTGCCAATCCAAATGGAGGATAATAAGTATCAATGTCAAAAAATGTGTGAGTCAGTTAACATGCACTTTCCATCTTGGGATGGACATTCACCTGCTGCCTGATGTTAATGAGATCTCTCATTATGCTCAGAGATTAGTTATGGAGTGCAGTCCTCAAATACTCATCCTCACAAATCACATCACCTCTGTATAACAGGTTGTTCTCTGTAATGTAGATTTTACTCTTTTATGTTTTTAGACAAAATGAAACCAAAAAGCTGTTGAGAGGTGGGAATAGCTCTATTTTCTCTCAGAGGAGGCAATGCACTGTGTATGGTGGGTTTTTACCTGGTAAGGCTTTGACCTTTCTTATGATGGAAATTTTTGCAAGAGAGGATGATGATGATGCCACTGGAAACCCGAGCTGGATTTCAATTAAAGTATCACAATTTCCCAGTAATTGTTTCTCCTGTGTGTATTTAAAGAATCTTGGCAATAGGTGGGAGAGAAACTTTGACAGGGACAAGCTAAGGAGTTATACATTTGATATAGTTAGGCTTTGTGATAAAAATGGTAAGAGATGGCCATAATGAGAAGTGAATGCATGAGTATCTAAGGTTTAAACTGGGAGTGGTTGTTGAATGGGCTGAAGAGTTTCTGTCACAGGAGGACAGAGGGAAGAGTACCCCTGGGTGGTGAATACTCTGAGCTGCAGAGATGTTTTTTGTCTTTAACCTGCTCTGAGTTTACAGATGGATCCAGTCTTTATAGAGCAGTTATGATACTGCTCTACAGACTTCTGTGGAAAATGAATTCTCCAATATATTTACAAGCTGGTGCTGTTGCTTTCAACATAGTAACTCTTTCTAGGAGAATGTCTTTGAGTAGACTCCCAGAGAGGTTGGCAAAAATAAAACTGCACAATTTGTCATTAAAGGGCTAGAGAAAATTCCTCATGGATTTTGTGGCAGAAAAATATAATGCTGACTCAAACTTGTATTTGTGGTCTCGTGCAGTTAACACCAGATATTTTACTTTTGGCATTTGATATTTTGAATCTTTTGAATTAAATTCACTTCAATAGTTCTCTCCACTGAGAAATGCCTGTGTATCTGTCAAGACTTAATTCTTTAAAAATATTAAAAGCCCCTCCCATTTGGGGTTCTTTAAAGTGTCAAATGCCAAATTCTTCTCTTTCTTCATATGGAAAGTTCTTTTTCAATTGATAGTGTGTTCCTGCCTGTTTCTTTTTAAGCATAATGCAGCTGTTACCATGCTGGAGCCACCGGTAATCTCTGCATTGCCATTGTTTTCTTTATGATTCTCTTATATTACTGCAGTTCTCTTCATTAATTCTGATGGAAAAAAAATATATTTGTAAACCACTTTATTTATTTGCTTGCAAAATTAGTTTGTTCTGCACTTAAGAAATTAATTGTGACTACAAGCAACAAATGTTGCTTTGCAGTCCGGTGTGCCTCTAACTCAGATTTCAACTCCAAGTTACCACTTTTCCCTGGTAATATGGCTTTTTATGAGGCTTTGTACTAATTAAGCAAGCAAAATGTAACTTTTAAGAATTTACTTGGGGAGGGATATGGTGGACCTTTGTATCCATGGATACTCTCTTGTCCAGGGACTCTGCTCAAGATAATGTTGGAATTGAAAATCAACATATCTCATCTGCAGTACCATTACTGAAATGTTTGCAAAGACATGATCACTGTTAATTTAGAAGATTTAACTTAAAATCGGGAAATTAAGGTTCAAAAGCTATGTTTAGTGAATAAAGTGCTTTAGAAGAGGTGAGGGCACTCTCAGTCTTCACGAGGCAATTTCATCACAATTTAAAAAGAGGTCAGCTAAATTTCCATGTACGTTACAGTGCACGGACATCAGTGTGTTTGGGAAAGATAAGTAAGCACTAGAAATCTATTGGGAAGAGGACCATAAAACTGTCTGTAATTTGAGGCCCTAAATTTAGGGCACTCTAATTAAAACTGACTCTGTAGCCAAAAATAGCGATCATATTATAAATCTGTTCCATTATATACTACAAGTATGCCACTTAATTTCTGTTAGACCAGATTTAAAAAAAAAAAAAAAATCCAGTTTTGTTTGGCTGTTGGAAAGTGAGGACAGAAATTCTTACACCTTAAATCATTCTCTTTGTGTGTAAAATCCCCTTTTTGACAAAACATTGCATTTGTTGTTATAAAATTCTGGAGATTGAAATAAGACATATTGTGTGAACTTAAAATTTCCGACCAGCTCAGACTGGGAGAATATATGAATGGAAGAAAATAGAAAGTAAGAGATTTTGCCAGTAATACAGTGTATATAGATTTGAAAATGAGATATACCTTCTGAAAGGATTTGAAAACTATCCCTGAGTTCTTCAAGTGTAAGCCTCCAATGCCACCATGTATTCTCAATTTCATATCAGGGCAAATTGATTTTTTCATAAAGTAGCTTGTTTTATTTGTCTGGAGACCAGTTTTTACTTCTATAGTCTAACCTAGAAAAAGGAATCTATTTTCAGAGGTACCAGTAATAAAAGGTAGTAGAAATGTAACTGGTTTGATAAAGCAACATGAAGTGAAATCTCTCTGTGTACAATCTGTCTCTGACACTTGTAAAAGGGTGGGAGTTACAGGATTAATGTTAATGAGACCTGTGGTTTTTATAGCACTGACTTAATGAACAGAAAGCTTTTCTGTTCTGGGTTTGTTCCTCACCAGCAGCTTAGGGTGACGGGGTCATAGGGTTGTTCTACTGATGTGCTTTTCTGTGTTCATTAGTTTAGATTGGTTTATGAATGTTATTTTTCATGTTTGTGCCTGAAATTCCATACCTTTTCTGAAAAAAAAAGCTTTTTTATGGTTTGGTTTGTGAGGTTATTTTTGTTTTTTAAATAGGTAACTTGAGTTTTAATAAAGTGAAACTAGAAGCATGAGATGAAAGTTAGTAGCAAAAAACCAGTGGTTTAAAAAACAAGCAGACTCTACAACTGACTGCAGTCTTTTAATGTTAATAGTGAAGCACCATCACTTAAATAATGTTAAGATCCTGAAAAAGAACTTGGGAGTGGTCTTTTGATTAGTTTCCTTGACTGTGTCTAGTGATCTTGCCTGCTTTCTCATTCCATAATAGTCTTTTGAAATCTTAATTCTTGCGTTACTTCTTTTTAAAAATAACCATACATGTGAAAACTTTGCAAAAGCCTGAGGAGGGGTGGAACCAAGGAGAGGGAGATAGCTGCACCTTGCAGAAGTGGCCTGTGCTTGTGTGATGCATGTGTTGTTGCCTAGAGTGCACAGGAACTGCTTCCAGCATATCTGAACAATGAAGGGAATTTAATCCCATGACTCATGTGCTCAAAAGTGTACACAGTCCTGGGGAGCAGGTCCTTACTCAGAGCAGCCATGGTATTTGTATTAATACTCCTGTCTTTGCCTGTTGATTGTGCTTTTATTTTAATTTCTTTATCTTGCTTACTTGTCTCCAACTCCAGATGAAACTTATTTCTCTTCTTTGAGCGTGCTGTGGCTGCTGCACAGGAGGGTGGTGAGTGCCCTCAGTGACCGGAATGGAAGGAGTCAGAGGCTGGAGTCCCTGTGGGAAGTGGGGAGCTTAGGTTTCCTAATGAAGGTATTATAAGAGGGGCTGCAGTATGAAGCAGCCTTTTAGGAGGAAGGCAACTGCAAGGCTTTTATGTGCATGGATCCTAATTTTCTCAGTATCTTAGGCATGCTGAGAGTCTAATGCAATTAGCAGGCTGAGCTTGGAGAGCACCAGTGTCATGGAAAGAAGCACTTGTCTGGCCTCCTCACCTTGAGTGACTGGAATCTTGTTTTTTTCTGCTATGCTCTTGGACCATGTTCTCTTTCTGAAGATGCCTGATATGTAGTGAATTTTACAGAAAATGTTTTAATGCACTTGAGTTCTTGGTAAGAGACTTCACCCAGTGTTTTGCAAATGTGATGTGTAAAACTTGGAAACACTATATAACTTATACAGTACAGGACCTTACCTTCTTTCTGCTGCTTCTAATACACTTACTGTTGCACTGATGCAAGAATATAAAAGTATGGTGTAATTTCTACAGTGGCATAACTGAACTCCTGATTCTTTCATCTCAACCTCTTTGGCTTTCAGCTTCTCTCTGATAGGCAGGAGGGCTTTTTTTTATTGTTGTTTAAATTAAGGAAAATTCTTCAGACATAATTTTCAGACATAGATTGCAAAATATTACTTAAATCATTCAATTTATTGCAAGCAATTTTATAAGAATCAATCCAACATTGAAATAAGTCAATTAGTAACTTTGACAGAAGTTCTTCTATAAAAGTTTCACATTTGTCTGTAAAACAAATCAATAGTCTTGTACATGTAACATTTTGATTGCATGTGATAGACCTACAAATCTTACATCTCTGAGAGGAACTGTTCATTTGTTCACTATACTAAAATGCTATGATATTTAAAAATAAATAGGCAATGTCTTCTCCAGATATAAAAAAAGTTTAGTTACAAACCTGGTTGCTGTTGTTTTTTAACTTGAAAGCAGAATAGTTTGGTTTCCTTTTAAGCATATGTTAACATAGTTGTTTGTACCAATATGTTTAGAGTTGTGTATTTGGAAATCATCCAAATAAAATTCTGTAGGGACCATGTACTTTTGTTAGTCACCCAATTATTCTAGCAGTTCCAGTTTTTGTGTATTTGTGAAAATCAAATGGAATCTCCAGCATGAAAACCCTTCATTGGTGTAATTTAGTACAAGGAGCTAGAAACTGCTGTTCCAGAATGGGATAAACCCATAGGAAGTGTCTTGAAGATAAATGATGGGATTGTTCTGGTCAGTAAGTATATACTGCACATAAAGGATAATAAATACCATAATCCACTTTGGCTGGTTTTATCCAATTTGAGGCAGTTTTTTAAGCAAAAACATCTAAATGCTGTTTCATTGGAAGCAAATGAAAGCTTAAAGTAACTGTAGATTTCTTTGTCCAAATTCCTCTGTGAGGTGAGACAATAATTTACTAAAGGATGGTGCCAAGTCTTTTTCTTCCTGTGGCATGTTTGGGGCTTAAGTTCTCTTTCTGAGAGCCATTTAAAATATATTGTTAGCACAAGCCACCCTGCCTAAGTAAAAGTCAAGGAAATGAAGAGGAAAAACTGAAATTTGGACTGTTTTGGAACTTTATGGCAAAATCAGTAGCCAAACAAGAAATGAAATATCTTAAAAAANTTTTCTTATTTAAAAAAAAAAAAAAAAAAAGACCAAAACCAAAACACCTGAGCTCTTTAGATTTGCAATAAACTAACATTTGTTTCTTTCTATTGAGCATGACACAGCAAATAGAGCAGCAGCTCTCAGAGCATTGCTTTTATGAAGATCTAATGGTCTAATGAATAAGTAATATGCCATCTTGTAAAGCTACTGTCTGTTCATAATGCATCCATATTATGGTAACAGATTGTAAAATAAGAAATATGTTGTTTCTTTATCTGTTCTGTCTGTTTGTGGTTGTCCCATAAGGATAACTGATGGTTCTTCATATCAGGCTTCAGTCATTTGGTCAAAGTGGCTGTTTGGCAGGAGGACGTGTCCTTAGGACACCTTGAGCCTTCTGTGATATGAGAGGAGGGTTCCTGTGTTTTGAGTAACACCAAGTTTACCTAGGCAAAAACCAAAAAATCATGGTCATTTAATCCGAATAAAGTTCTGCAGAAAAAATTAACTGATAAATGAATACTGATGTCTATAGTCAGGTTTAGTTTAGAGTTTGAATTGCTAGTTTTTCTTCAAAGTAAATTGGAATAAATAAAAATGGGTAAATAGCTGAAAATACTAAATTGAATTCCTAAACAGTAGACAGTGTTTGTCATTTGCCCTGTCAAAATCTACCATTCCTGACAAAATCATCTCCTGCATCTGCTTGAAAATATAGTGATGAAATACATTAATAAGGTGCAAATGAATCATGTTAGCATCACTCCTCAAAACAGAGCTTAGATTTGAGAGTGGGACACAATGTTTATTTTGTATTTCAAAAAAGGGACAGCAGAAATGTTATTGTTTTACCTCAAGCACTTAACTTGTGGTGCTTTTTAAATCATTCTTGTGTTACTGTATTGTCCAATACTGAATGGTCCACTCAAGAAAGATGGTGCTACTTCTCTTAGACCTTTATCTTGTAAATATCAAACTTTTTTTTTTAAATAATATTTGAAATCTACTCCTTTCTGTTCTCTCACTTTGAACAGTCTATCTTGGGGAGATGGGGTAGCAGCAATCCTTAAAAATTATTGCTCAAAACCATACCTGTATCTTCTTAATTGAAGCAACTCTATTTGTTTTCCAAAACCAGACTAAAATTTAGGTACACCCTCCTGAATATGCTTTTGGAAATATTAAAGTTTTATCTCATCCAAGATCTTTCATGATAATTTTCATTATTTTAATCTAATTCTCTTTCTGAAAGCAATTGATAATAATGACACTATCTAAGGATGTTAAAGGATGTATCTCATCTAGGTGGAAAAGTGAAAAAAGAAAAAAACAGAAGAGGACTCAGTTATGTCAGAGAATAAAAGTTTATAAGCTGCCTTCACTGATGTTGAAGGACAAATTCACTTTAATTTTAGTTGCCTGATATAGTAACACATTATTTGTCTGACAGTCTTGCAGCTGTTGTTGTGTGTGTAGCCCTGCCTGTAAAAAGAAGGAATTTCGTACTGCTTTTGTAACAGTGAGACATGCACAGTTTGACATCATCTTTCATAATCATGACCCTGTTTGTCCAAGAAGGGAGAATTTCACCAGAAGAATGGTGGCATCCTGTTTTTTCTTGTGTTGTCAATCAACAGTTTTTAGGTTTTGTTTTCCTTCCATGCCTAGGAGCAAAGGAAAGAGTAATACATGGAAAAATCAAATGGTTCTTCTACTTCAGGCTATAAGTGATTGATATATGTTAATTTTGGGTGCAGTTGTAGCTGTTCAATAGTAATACCAGCAGTGAAGGTTTTTATCTTCATTCAGCATGGTCTTATTCTATTCAGCATGGTATTATTCTATTTGAACTGTGCAGTCAACTCCCTTGTTTCAGCTGAGGTAGACAGAGGTGATGTTCTCTGTGATGAAATGAGACATCTGTTTCAGGGGGTTGGATGAATGGTCGACGAAATGCTTGCAGGTACATTTTGTTTGTTCGTTCTTCATTTTGCTTAGGGTTTCTTAGCCATTTAATTGCACATGAGTAGTTCTACAGAGAGAAGAAATACAAAACAGGAAAATATTTTTCCAGCTATGCATTCTACCTTCTGTTCTATAATGCTTTACCTGTTGGGATTTTTTTATTTCTAGTAATGATGGTTTGGCTGGAATCAAATACCAACCCAGCACCCACTCTTTTAATTCTTGAATATGTAGGCATCACTTCCACATAAGAACTTGGACAAGTGCTTGCTAATCCTCTTATACCAAGCCTATCCTACCTTACAGAAGGTGTGGAAAATGGAATGCCAGAATGGTTGGTGAGGGATTGGCAAATACTTTTTGTGTTGCCCAGCTCTCTGTGCCCAGGATACTGCCTGGATGGCAGGTAAGGGAATAGCTGAAGGACCAGTTTAAACACAAAGGTCTCAAGAAGAGTTTTCAGAAACAGAAATCTGGGGTTTTATTGGTGGATTAGTCTGCCTGGGGAAAAGGGGACATCTGAAATCTTTGTAGCTCTGAGTTAAGCAATTTCCTGCTCTCTCAGGGGAGATTTTCCTGTTGGTAAGGAAAATTGTATATAATGGATTTGTTGTGTTTATGAGTCATATATCAGTCATACTCTCACCTCTTCACACTGGAGATGCATTAATGTTCAGCCTGTTAAAGTAATAAATATTCAGCTGGATGTTTAAATTGATCCAATTGTCTGCTTTTATTCACCTGTGTATCCTCATCAATTAAACATTGTTTTAAGACATCTGTTGTCATGCTGGCCTTAAGCCAAACCAGTATTAATCCTTTCAAAGGCTGAAAAGGTGCTGAAAAAGCTTTTCACATACATTTCTTCCCTTGTATCTAAAAGGGATAATTTTGGAAGCATGGTTTTCTCTTTGTTTAGTAAGAAAACTGCCTCCCATGGGAGATACCTAGCATATCCTTGACTGGCAAGATAAATTATAGATTCAAAGCCCTGGGAATTCCCTAAATGACCATGCTTACCCCAAAATTTATGCAAATAATGTAGTGTGTGTACATAGATACTTTGATTAGTGATGACATGAATAGAGAGGAAGTAGTCTTACTGTGTTTTCTTTATTCCTTAATTATAGAGCTGTGATAAAATATATTAAGGTAAAGAAATGTATTAGAGTAAGCTGTCAAAACAAAATAAAAAGAATAAAACCTACTTGCTTCATAATCTCTAGTGAAATGGAAATTGCTTTTAACAATACTTAATTAGACCATAGCCCAAAAGGTAGTTATTGTAGTTTGTGGGGGAAAAAAAAAAATTAAATACATGCTTTTTAATCCTCCAAGAGTTTAATTGCTAGTAGGAGTGTGTTTTGTTAATATTTCCATCACTCCTGAAAAGACTTGAACAAGACCGGTATTTTAAGCAAAGTATTTAGTTATTTGAGAGGAAATACTTTTCAGTGCCTAAAGCTAAGACCATTGTTTTATAAGATCAACAGAACATGATTTATTTAGTTTAAAGGCACTCTGACCTGGTTTTTAGAGGACATGTCAAATTAGCAGGTTTCTTCTGCTGTATTGTCTCTGTGGTCTGCTGTGCCTGCTCATCAGACATGTATCCAGGAGCAGGACAGAGCCATGCTGAGCCTCGGGGGAGACAGTGCCTCTGGTCTGTGTCCCTGATACGTGGGAGAAGTGTTTCCTCTAGCCTCCATCCTCAGCTGAGGTAGCTGAAAATACAGAAGAGTAAGAGCAGGTAGTCATTGGCAGAGCTCAAGAGATGAAAATATCTTCTCTCTTGCCCTTGAGAGTTTTGGTTAATGTATCCTGACCTGAAATGGGAGCACAGTGCAACTTGTCTGTGGTAACTAGGTAATTGGTATCTGTGCATCTCAGGGTGGATTGAAAAAGGCCAGCTCTTCTGAATTATTTAAGTTTTATTTGTTTAAATTTCCATTTTCTGTTATTCAGAGTTTTAGTAAAGTCACATAAGTTTGTACCTGATGTAATCATAGAGGGTCTCCCTAGACCTATGAGGGTGTTTCCATGAGGGAAACACCTGCTCTCCCTTCTGATTTGGGGCTTCACCAGCAGTCCTTGCTGTCACTTTTCCCCCTTTTTTCAGCATACAGTGACTTCCAGTATTGTGAATGGCCCTGGATGCTCTGTTACAATTAATTTGGAAGGACATTCAGGCAGAAGCAAGAGGTCCAGTGCTTTGCTCAGGGCAGTCAGCCAAGAGCAGGGCAGTCAGCGCCATGTCCGCTTGTAGTTTGAATGTCTTAAATCTACTGGTAAACTATTTTCATTTTATTTAAAAAAAAGAAAGTGGAATTTTGTGTTTCTCTTCATACTTGTTGCCTCAGGTCCCGCTTCTGGGCAACACTGTCAAGTCTAGCTCCGTCATATTTACTCTCTCTGTCAGGTATTTACATGTATCCTATCTTCACTCTGTTTATGTCATCTGCAGACTTGCTATGGGAGCTCTCCACCCCTCATCCAGGTCACTAACAAAAGTAATAAATAGTACTGATCCCAGTATCAACCCCTGGGATACACCACTGATGACTTCAGCTGGATGTTGTGCTGCTGCTCACAACCCTTTGAACTGGCTTTTACCTGAGTTTTCAGTCAACCTCATTTAGTTTATGTAGTCTGTACCTCACTTGGTCATCTGTAAGTGTGTTAGCTGTGTTGAAAGCTGTGCCAAAATATAGATAAACATCTGCTGTTCCCCTCTCATCCAGTTAGCCAGTCCTTTCACCATAGAAGGCTATCAGGTTACTAGAGCATGATATGAATACTTGCTGCCTGTATCCAATCATCTTCTTGTCCCTGTCTTTCAAATGTGTTTGGTGGTGGATTCCAGGATTATCACTCCATGTTTGTCCCAGGGGTCAAGGTGAAACTGAGCAGCTTATACTTATCATCCTCCCTGCCATTGTGGAATTTATAAGCAGTGTCTGATTTCTTTCTTAGAAACCTCTTCTGGCTACCAAGGCCTGTCAAAGACTGCAGAGTGGCCTTACAATGACATTGGCCTATTTCCTCAGCACTCGAGAGTGACACCCATCAAGTCCTCTGAACTTACATGTCTCTATCTGTTTTAAATGATTTCCTAGCTTGATTGTTCTCCACCAAGAGTAAGTCTTCCTCATTCTGGACTTCCCATCTTATTTCAGAGAGCTGTGATTACTGAGTGCCACACCTACCAGTAAAGACAGGAGAGAGAAAGGTCTTGAGCAGTGTCCTTTGTCACCTGTTCCATTCAGCAGCAGACATAAATTTTCCCCAGTCTTCCTTTTGCTGCTGCTGTGCCTATAGAGTCTTGTTGCTCTTTGTCTTTTACCAGAATCAGCTCTGGGCTGGCTTCCCTAGCATTGTCTGTGCATATTCAGGCAGCATCTGCATTTTCCTGGGGCATCTGCCCCTGCTTTCACTTCTGTATGCTTCTCTTTTGTTCCTGGATCTTGTCAGGAGCTTCTTTTCAATCTTTATATATGTCTTACTGCCTTTCGCTTTTATTCCTGTTTGTTGGGATGGATGGCTCTTGAGTTTAGAAAAGATAGCCCTTGAAAATCAACTAGCTTTCCTGGAGCCCTCTTCTTTATAGGCATGTGGGGCTCTTCCAGGCAGGTTCCTGGACAAACCAAGGTCTGTTCTTCTCAAGTCCAGGGTTATAGTCTGGTTATATGCCTTCTGCATTTCTCACAGGCACTTTACCATGTCAGGGTTGCTGCAGCCAAGGCTGCTCCAGCTTCAGCATTCTGAACAGGTTCTTCCTTACTTTTAATTATCATGTCCAGCAGAGTATCTCCTCTTGTTGGGGTCATTCTCACCATGTCAGGAAGTTATCACAAATATACTTCAGAAACTCTAGAATCTGAAGAATCTGAAAGCTTAAAAAAAAAAAAAAAAAAAAAAATAAGGTAACAGGTCCTCATTTCCTCATTTATTCCTGGAGTTCACAGTTCTCTCTAAAAGGACAGTAGCTGTCACTGCCATACAGATCTTGCAGCAAAATCTCCAGAATTATTTAGTGAGATGTACAGAGTCAATCAATGAGATTAATGCTTTCTGGAAGACTAGGAACTCCAAAGTGTTGTATTAACTTAGAGTTCTTACCTATATACTCTAATAGCTGTCAATACTAAGCTCTAAGAGGGCTCCAAGAGGAACATAACAATTCTTTTATTTGATTAGGACAGAATTAGTTGCTCTTCTTAAAAAGTGGTTTCCTTTAGACCCCCTTATAACTCCCAGCAATCAATGATCAATTTATTTTATTTATCATCCTATTAAATACAAATAGATGTTCTCATTATCTGTATCTTTTTTCAATAAGCTGTGAGGTTTCTACTCTGTGGAAGTGATTTTCAAAGATTAATTATAGCTTGTGTAAAGAGATTTCCTTCATTAATTTAAAATGTCTGCTTTTCAGATTCATTGATTGGCCTTTGCTCTTGCATTAGGAGGCACAGCAATTAGAAGTGCCTAATTTGCGTTTTCTCTTCCATATGTTATTTTGTGCACCTTTATTCTGTCTCCTATTAATCATCTCTGTTGTAAGCTGAACTTTCCCCATCTTCACAGTCTTGCATTGTTGTCAAAAGCAGTAAAATCAATGCAAGCGGAGTGGTTTCAGATGGTTACATTGTAAGTTCATTTCCAAAGGTTTTACCTTGTATCAAGAATAACGATTTGTGAAGCATTTTGTTGAGTGTTTGTTTCAGAATAACTGTAGAGATACTTTACATGAGTAGTTCCTGCAATTCTTGTTGTAAAGAGAACAATGATGTTTCCAATTTATCTGCAATGACCGAATCTTAAAATGTCTACTAATGTTCATTTAATTATTTGGCATCTCATGTTGTCCAGTAAATTTTAAATGTCTCTTTTCTAACTAATCTAAAAATTACTTCAATTGACTGTTTCAATAATAGGATGCAATCATGTATGTTATTGACAATTTGATTTATTCACTTACCCCAATTACTCAGTATCTAAGCAACTGCTCCTACAACAAGGTATCTGATTTACAGAGGAGTGATAAGTGGTTTGTTGTGCATTCAGTTTATTAAAGCACAAATTTCCTCAAAAAAAGCATAGATGTATGTATAGATTTCTTAGAATCATCTGGATAACCATGTCCAGTGGTGCTTTACACGTGACTCTGCCACTGGAAGGTGGGGTAGCAGTGTTTAAATGTTCAAATGACATCTTCACATCTCAAACCTGGCATTCAGCAAAGGGGAGAGGGGAGATTGAAGACATCAAAATTTTATCAGCCTCTCTCTGAGCTTTCCAAGGTTTACTTGTTGTTTTTCACTAGGATAACGTAGCTGAAATGTGGATGCTTTTTCTTACAGAACAAAATAAACATGGGCAATTTTTTTTGCAATATATGCCTGAATGCTACTGTTTTCCTCTCCCAAAGTGTCTTGCATATTTTAAACCTGACATTATCAATGGAAAATATACTTGTCTGAAAAAGTTCATTGTGTGAGAGAAAAGAAGAAGAAACAAGAAATGGCTTTTCAAAACTACCAAGAATATAAGCTTAAATAATTGTCCACATTTGAGTTTAACAGTGCATTTTCCTGTTTCCAGTGAAAAGGAACACAAAAATGTTAGAGACCTTAGGCTGTGGCTTTATGAATATTCACAATTTGCACAATTTATGCTTTGTATTTCAAAGGAGACAGACATCTTCAGTTATCATTTCAGACATGTTCTGGATGTCATGAGCTGTCTCTATCAGGGAAGTGAAGACAGACAATATTACTAGAAAGATTATGTAGCAGGGTTATGCTTTAATGAGTTTTATTGTTAGTTATTGTTTTTGTTCGTTTTTTTATTCTTCCCACAATTTTCAGCTAGAAGAAAAAATATTTGTCTAAGTGGATGTTGCTCCTGTTTTAACCAGTTTCAATTATGTACAAAAGATTTCATCATGTCATTTACAAAAGGTTCGATTCTTAATGGCATATATTTGATTATATTATTAGAAATTTTAGTATCATAGGAAGTTGTGCTGTAGAAGGCATATTTTGAGCAGTATACAGTAGAGGAGACCCAGCTTTTCCCAAAAGCCATTTTCAAGAGTAGTTTCCCTGAGAATGTGGCCATGAAGATGTTTCTCATTATCACCTTTACCTAGCTTCAGGCAATAAAGTGTCTGCTTTTTTTTTTTTTT
>VXAC01006739.1:155161-191591 GCA_013399225.1 Rhipidura dahli
AATGTTTCTTGTTTTTTTTTTTTTTTTTTTTTTTCTCATGTTCAGCTGTCTTACAAACTTTCAGGAGAAAAACTGAGCTTAGAAAACTGCCTTTCTTAGTAGTTTGGTCTGAGACAGTGAGTGTAGGGAATTTTTTTGGTGTTTGTGGGTTTGGTTTTTTTTTTTTTTGTCTGTATTTTTGGGTTTTTTGGTTTTTCTTCGTTTTCTTTTTTTTTTTTTTTCCCATTGGTACTTTCCCCCCCACCCCACCCCCGCCCTCTCTTCCTTTGCATACTTCCTCTTCCCTATTGAAGAAGTGGAGGTGTGTGTTCTGGAAATGGTCTGGTAAATTAGGAATTTTGTGTTTCACTGAGGTCTTTTTGTACCTCTGAGTCCTCATTTATACCCAAATTGCACTGCCTGGTAGTTCCTCTGTAAACCTTTTGTATAAATTTTAGGGGTCTGATTTCCCAGAAATACAGAGACAGGGAAATTTGTAAAAGTATTGCTGTATGGGAAGAAAAGCAAGAAAGTGAGCTAAATATTCAGTGTGTGTCATAACAAAACCATAGATTATGTAATGTCTCTGTTCTCTTGGAGAAGTGTTTGGGGAATAAAGCTGCCTATGAAATTTAATTATCTTGAAAAATGAGGAAGGAACTGGTGTGTCAATGGGGGAGATATTTATTCTTGGCAGAATATGCTCATTTTCAAGAGGGAGCTGACCAGTGGTAGTTTGTGCACATCCACACACCCACCTTTTTCTTTTTTTTAAACCTTGGAACAGTAACTGCTCTGGTACAGTATCAACCATTCAGACTGATCATCCAGATGTTGAATTTAAAATCATTGAATGAATAAAAGAGCTGAATAGTTCTAAAAGCAAAATGTAGCTTAATATTGATTTCATAGCTTAATTAAATAGTAAGGTGAATAAGCTATTGCAGAAGCTTTCTTCTGAAATAAAAGGAGGAAAAGAAAAGACAGTTTAGTCTCTATTCTTCTGTCTCTGTCTAGGGTGACTACCACTGGAAGCATAATATATAATTTCAATAAAATAATTACCACCCTTAGATTTATCATAGTTTTGTCTAACACTACAGAAAGCATGAGGGCATGAAAAAGAAATGCACTTTATAAAAATTGTGGTTTTTATTGGATCCAGATAGAAATTACAGAAGACAATGACATAGATTAGCATTGTTGGTTTCAATCTATAAAATTAAAAGAAACTACAAAGAGAAAGCAAAAGGAAACACACAATTAAGGCATTCATCCAGGAATAATTTCATATAAAATAATCTGTTGGGAGGTTTTAAGTGACATGGGTTCAGGAAAAAAAAACCACCCAGCATTTTTCATATAAGTAGTATAACTCACTTATCACATATACTTCTTTTTCTCCTCTATCACCAATTTGAATCTAAATGAGCTGGGAAGTGACTGCAATAATTTCTTTCAGAAACCTAATTAGCAGCTTAAACTACTGATTTTGCGGAGTTTTGTTGAGATGGGTGTATCCCAGGTGCAGTTTAAGGAACGTGTTGTCCATATGAAAAACCTGGCACTCAACAACGTTCTCACTTAAAAATGAGGTGAAATGAGCATAGGGATTGGTTTAACCTCTTTAGCAATCACTGCGCTGAGACAGCTTCTGGCACTCTGAGCAGTCATGTTCCTCAGTGCAGGTTTCTTTATATTCATCTTTCATCTGTCTTGTAGACTGTAAATTCTGCGATCCAGAACCATCTTTCATCAGTGTTTTGTAGAAGACTAGCACAGTGAGTTTTGAGCCAGGACTCCAATATGAATAATAAATACAGTTCTGATAAAGTATGCTTCTGAAGATAGAAAAAGATTCAATGCAACAAAGTATCAGCAACTTTTATGATGCTATATAGACAATTTGAAAAGTTTGGGTTTGTTCTGCATTGGCCTTGCTGAGAAACACAAGCAAGCACTAATTTTTTATTTTCTCTCACATGCTGCTAACTGAATGTCCCTGGGACCATCTGAAAAATTAAGTCAGGGCTATCCTTGTAGCCTTGCAGCTCGCTGATCACAGGTCATCCACTGGAAGGCAGATAGAATTATTAAATACTGGCAACCAATTCTGTAATAAAATAGTGCTTCTGACCTATTAACAGATATCCAGTCTAGTGATGCCAGTAACAGATGTGTGTGGTGAAATAATGTCACCCATTGGGTCCATAATTTCAGAAAGATCAGTTACTTAGTAACAAGAGACTTCAGAATAATTTTCTGAATTGCAGGGTGGGGGAAAGAATTATGGAAATACTAGCAAAACAAAGGCTTTCAAGTTGCCTTTGTCAGTTCTTGTTCAGTTTTTCTGTGCTTTTAAAGAGAATGTTCTCCTTACCTGCAGCCAGGTTGTAGGATTCAAACTGGTCCTGACCTTTGTGTTCAATTTCCTAGTCCTTTTAAAGTTATCTCCAGTAAGGACATCCTACATGTGCACAGACAGCTCCACTACCCTTTTCTGAACTGCGAATGTAAGGCTCATTTCAAGTGAATGTTCCTGTAAGAAGGAATACAAAAGTGTTCAGGAGGAAAAAGGGTGGTATTATCTATTTTAAAGGAGGATCAGTAGCATGTGGCCAGTTTGCTTGTTAAAACAAACCAATCAAGGAAAGAATTAATTCAATTGTAGGACAAGAAATTAATATGAAACTTGGTTTGGGTTTCCTGTAAGCCACATTGTTCCCCTGACAACTAAAGAGGGGGAACCCCACCCTTGTAATGACTAATGAAAGTAATGATGGTGATTTCAAGGAGCTCAAATGTCAGCCTGGCAGAGCAAAAGTTTGTATCCTCATAACAACCACAAAAATCTTTGTTCAGTTCTGAGAAATGGGGGGAAGAATAAGTTGTTGTTGTGTGTAATGTTTATTTAAAGTCCTCAGTCTGGTAGATGAAGGAGGAGAGCAGGATAATGTGTAGTGGAAAAGCACAAACAGTTTCCAGTTCTTTAGGGACAGAGTTGCCTGAAGATGATTTCTTTTATAAGGATGAGCAGCACAGTAGGAAAATATACTGAGAATTTCCTGTGTCTCTTTGAAGATTTTTTTTTGTACATGAGGTAGTATTGTGAAATCCTGGTACAGGCTTTTTAATTTTTATCCTGCTCTGTAAAGTTAGCACCTCTCTTTATCACACATCCCTGTAACCTGTTTAGTGCATAAATTCCTCCTTAGTTGTTTAGGTACCTTCTTCCATGCTTGTCTGCCATCTGTAATATGACCAGGGCAGATGTGTGTTACTGTAGATTTTCTGTCTGCATTACTGATGAAAAAGTTCCAGGGTATTTTGGTTGGTTAGTTGCCATAGTTGAAAAAATGAAAAATCATTACATGTTGAAAGGTTTTATGCTAGTGACATAAACATCCAAACGTCTTCATCAACATAGATCTAAACTGCTGCTTGTTGTCCAAGCACAAACAACTTGGTGTTGGTATATAGCAGAAGAAGATTTTGCGAACCTTCATCAGTTTGAAGTCACTGTTTTGATTTGTTAATCTCTTGTAAGTGTTAGATAATTAGGATAGTGTTTGAGAAGGCTGTTGAGCTACAGTATGAAATAGATTTTATCATAAGAATATTTCCATTATTTAGCTGGATTTGGAAAATATATGACTCCAAATATGAATCTATGCCCATTGGTTCAGGTAAGTTGGACAGGTAAACTTTGCCCAAGGTGAAACGTGGAACGCTGTTTCAAATAGCTGGAACCAAGCTCAAAAAAAATGTTTCAAGGTGGTGACAAGTTGCATCCCCAGGCAAGCTCTGTTACTGTGAAGGCTGTTTTAATCAGACCTACTTTTTAAACTGTCCTCCTGAGTATGACGGCTGCCTGTGCCAGGAAAGGTGCTTAGGTTTTGCACATGCATTGTGTTCATGCAGCAGAAACTGGAATTGAGCAAAGGTTAGGTAGGATTATGGTGGGGGAATAAGCAGTGAATGGGGATGTGTGGGGGTGTGCCACTGGTGTAACAAGAAGGAATATGCATAAGTGCAAGACAAAAAAAAGGAGTGTGAAGGAAGGGCTGTTGCAGTGGGGAGTGAAGGACTGAGGGGTGGGAGTGGGGCACAGGTGGTTATTGGGAGGTGCTGGGGAGAAGGATGGAGACTATGCACACAGGCTGCTGGCTAGCAGCTCTTGGCACCTGGAGGAGGAGGAGGCTGTAGGCATGAGTTTGGTGCCAGCTGGCTGTGGGGGCTGTTCTGAGAAAAGGATGTGAGAGGAAGTGGGTTTTTGGGGCAAGACACTCACAGGGTATTTTCTTGGGGCTTACCATGGCTTGGGTGAGCAGCTAAATATAGGAGCCCACTCTTCATGACCACCACTTTCAGAGAAGAGTTGCTTCTGCTTATTTCACTTCGTGATTGCATTTGCAAAAAAAAAATGTTCCGCATGCTCTCAAATGCAACTGATTCATCTTGGAGAGAGAGGAGATGGCGAGGTGATCTTCAAATTAGTGCCCGCCTTCTGCTCTCTATTTCTGAGGGCCGTGTGTGTTTGCCAAGATGCAGGGTAATGTTGAAAAGGATAATTAATTAAACAAGCAAGATCCTTGATTGCAGGGGGTCTTTATACTTCTGTCAGCATGGCACATGACTTGTGCCATCACATTTCTGTGACTAGGGTAAATATTGTTTCCTACTTTTTCAGGCAAAATAAGGGCAGATAGTTCAATATAATATGATAGGCTGTTGATGCCCCTGTGACATTGATGCTGACTCTCAGTGCTGCCAGTAAAGGGATCATGATGGCTGTCACACTGCTCTGCTCCTGAATCCTCTGTCCCTGGGCATGAAGGTCACATACATTTTTGTTTGGCTCTCACTTGCAGTGAAATATCCATCAGTTATAAACTTATTGGCAGCCCAAAAGCCAAAAGAGGCCTGAGCCTGTAGGTTACAGTGCTCTCTCTCTCCACAGCTGTGGAGGTGAACACCAAATGCTGTCAGACACTCATGGCAGCACTACTGACTTGGGGGATGTGCGCCTGCCCTCCGGGGTGCTGATGTGCTCAGAAACCTTTGTTTAGAAATTCCTCCAGCAACTCTTTTACAAGCTTCATCTCTAAAAAAACTAATCCCTTGTTGTAATGCACATAACAATAACAAGATATGGATCAGTGACAGATGGATACTTTCATACTTGGCATATGGTGTGTTATGAGCCTTCTCCCATGGTATTGAAGCTGATGAGTCTTTCCGTTGAATTCACTGAGCTTTGGATCAGGCCCTGGAAAAAAAATGAGTGTAATTCTAAAGGCAGCTTGAAATTAAAAGGGGGAAAAACATAAAATCACTTTAAACCTTCTTTGGTTTTTTTTTTTTTTTTGCCTTTGTAGAAGTCTGTGATTTTTGGTTATGTATTGTAACTGAGTTGGAAAGACAGGCACATGGGATCATACCAATTAAGAGGATTCCACAGTGGGAGAAAAGTTCTTCTTAGTGTATAAATCTTCAGCTTTAATAAGTGATGTTTGAGAGTTAGAATCTGACTGACTTTGCAGGCAGTGAGGCATCACGAAGCTGGAAATGTTGAAGTGACTGGAAAATATATGAATTATGGCAAACACCTTGCCTCTAAATACTTAAAATTCCTATTTGGCTCTATTTTAAGTCTCCTCAGAGAATACAACTTAGCAAAATTGTCTGCAATGAATTTAGAAGTATTTTACTCAATTAATGCCTTTTTTAACATTATATTAAGAAGTATTTTTATGATTAACAGCACACAGTTAATTTGCGTAAATAATATATTTAAAAATTTGACTGTGTCACAAGACTTTCAAAAAAATTATCATTTTAGGGATTTCTTATACAAAATTTGATGTGAATTTCAGTTTGATTCTCTCTGCAGCCTGCATCAAATATGTAAGATTCACCAGAAGCAGCTGACAACACAAGTATCTTATTGACAAAGAAAACTGTGTGGTATTTAATGGGTCATATAATTCATAATTTACCATAAATGGAAAATGGCTATCTAATAACATTTAGAAAAAAGAGATTTGTAGGGAATGTAGCTTTGGTATTGAGTAACCCACAGTCTCTTTTTGTTATGTTGCCACTGAGAGATGATTCCAAGCCTAAGTAATCATTTCTTTGGTGCTGCCCTCTGTCAGGCACCTGTTCAGAACCTGGGGTCATCTACAGAGATGGCCTTGGTCGTAGAACAGCAGGTTGGAAGGGACATGAAGGATCATCTGGTCCAAATTTTTTTTTCAAAATATAGTTTAGACAAGATGGCTCAACATGCAGATGTGACAGGTTGCCAGCTGGAAAAGGAGCTGTTTGCCACCACCCTCTGGGCGTGACCTGTCAGCCAGTTCCCCACCCACCACATGGACCACTTGTCCAGGCCATAGCACATCAGCTTTTCTAGGAGGGGTCTGTGGGAAACCATATCTGGGGAAGTCCAAGTGGGCAATGTCCGTGTCTCATCCCATACCACTGAGCTGGTTTCTTTGTTATATGAGGTGATCAGGTTTGTCAGGCACAACTTGCCTTTGGTGAATCCATATGGTCTTTTCCAATCACGTGCTTCATCTGACTGGTGATAGTCCCCAAGAGGGATTTGTTCCATAATTTCCTAGGGACTGAAGGAGGCTGATGGGCCTCTAATTGCCTAACTCCCCTCATGTCTGCATTCTCTGGCGGATGCCCTTGTAGTCCCCAGTGGATATTTGTCTGCTTTTCTGTGTCTGGAACAATTCTCCTTTGGTTTTGAGCAGACTCTGAAGCTCACACTGAAGCCAAGGGGGTGCTCTGCTTGCTTCCCTTGCCTTTAAAGGGGATGAGATGTTTTTGTGCTTCCACAGGAGGATTAGTGAAAAAGGCCTGGCACTCACCTGCTCCTTTAGGCTCCATGAAAGATCCCATGGAGTCCCTCCCAACAGAGTTCTGAGCAATCTGCAAGATTAAGTTTTTCCTTGGAGATGATGCCTCTGATCTTGACTCAGAGGTGTTTGATAAGGGCTCCCACAATTGCTATAGCTGACTCCTATTAATTGAAGGTTTTTAGCATAAAATGTGATAACCCCTTGTGTCCTTCCTTGCCTTTCTTTGTGAAGCAGCCTATAACCACCCATCCTGATCCTCCAGGCGTGTGGCACTCGGGCATGGGCTGCTCTCCCAGAATCCAGCTGCTCCTGAGGAGCTTTGGTTCCTGCCTTTCCTTAAAGCCACATGATGAAATGTTTTGCACCCAGGCTTATGCTTCAAATGTGTGACATTTTTATGATGAGATCATATTTACTGTTCACTGCTGCTCCCTTTTTTATTTACAGATGATAACATTAGGACTGTAGGTCAATGAGCTGTACTCTCGGGAAATAAAGTTAGCTCCAAAATGTGGTTTCTAATGAAGAAAACCATGAACCTTGCTTATATATGGACAAAGTTTTAATTTTTTTTTCTTCCTGGATTGTATTACTTGAGTTCTGGCTGTGGTGTTTGGGGAAATTTACAGATCAGCTTTTTTTCTGGTAGGCACTAATTTTTATTAATAGGTTATTATATTCTATAGTGCTTTTTGATATAAGCAAAAGAACTTACCTTGTTATTAGCTTAACTCCATTATAGAAAAATGAGTTGTGCTCTTCATAATGTCCTGTTTCAAATGGGAATTATATATTTTATCATGCACAGCTTACTTGATTTAAATGCTGATAGAGAAATTTCACGTCTCTCCTGAATGGGCACGGCAAGGTGCTGGTAGAGCAGTGCATTCCAAATAGCTTGAATGTGGTTTCTTTCTCTTCACAGTTGTTGTTCAAAGCACATAAAGAGTTTGGAAGCACTGTAGTGCTTCACTTCTACTTTACTGTAGAGATTTCCTGTTGCTGGTTCTAGAAATTCCTCCAGAAGGAATTTTTAATAGGCTTCTCTGGGTGATGAACACTTCCCAGCTGTAAAGATGTGGATCAATGCTGACTGGCTTTCCTCTAGGCTTACTCCTTCTTCTGCTCCTTCCTTCTTTGCCATACCATTCCCAAAGTATGTTTTTGTGATACCAATTCCAAAATAATCTAAAAATCAAAGTTAGTTGAATACAAACAGTAGCAGACTAGAAATGCATGATCTCAGCATGCTTCTGAAATTTGTTGGCCAGAGGAATCATTCCTCTGCTGTTCCTCATCTCTCCCAGTGAAGAGCATAACATTTGAATTGCTCTCACTGGAGCTGGAATTAAATTGTTCCTTTGATGATCTTGGTCTACTAAACAGTTGTAACCAGTTTTGTTTTTCCTAGTCTTTTAAAACTAGCTGTAGATGAACAAACTTGAAGCTTTCAGGCACCCACAGCTACTAAAATCCATGAGGTTCTGTAACTCTGAAGGGTAATAACTGGCTTCAATCTTTGTAGTATAGTTCTCAAAAATTATAGGTAGACGGAGTAAGAAAAATGGCATACAGAATTTCTAACAGGTTTTGGGGGGAAAATGCAGAGAAGAGAAGCTGTAATCTCCAGGCTTGTGTGTAATGCTGGGAGATTGAATACAGTGGTTTCCAGCTTGGTCTTTGCCTGCTTTGTTCTGTGCCTTAGGGGAAGCTGCTGGACATGTGTGCTTGCTTTCTGTATTGCAGAGATAGCACTGAGTTACCTCTCCCTGGAGAGTGCCGGTGTCACAGGTAACATGGCCACAGGACTCTGCATACATCAAGTCTTGGAACTGTTCTCTTCTTTCTCTTTTTTTTCCTCTTCATTCATTCACAGCAGGTCTTGCTTGCAGAATTGTGTAATAAACCGAGCCACAATAAAAATTTAATGTGAAATGAAATTAGGCTTATAGATATTGTTACCTTTGTTTACTATACTCCATTGGCACAGGCTCAAAAAAAAGGTGTATTATTTTACCAGGCAAAAAATAAAAGGCAGAACTGTTTTTAAAAACAGGGGTTGTTGTTTTGTTTTGTTGTTGTTTTTTTTTTTTTTTTATTTCTCTTATCAGTCTTTAAGAAAATTGTGTATTTGTGTCTAGTAGAGGAATAAAAAAGAGACTGCCTGAAATTTCAAAGTAAAATTACTACATTACCTTTTTTTGGTCTTAAACTGGCTTGTCATATATATTTAACCAGTTTTTGGCTACTTATTGCTTGTCTGATAGCTTTATTACCCCTTTTTAATCTATAATTATTGTGTATATTTGCATTTCTGTAAAGGATTCATACACTTGTATGTCTTTGAACCTCTCTAAGATGTACAATTCTGATCTGTGTCCATTATTTCATCTGCTCTGTGTGGTTGGACAGCTTGGCCAGAGCAGTTTCAGCACGCAAGCAGTAAAAAGAATTAAAATGAATCTCTTTTGCATAAGAAGCTTTTGATTGCTCCCAAGTTTTCGGTGAAATTGTGCCGTGGGATTCCAGACGCCACCTGTTGGGGATGCTGAAGACTGCGAGCAGCTCCTGCCCCGGGAGTGTAGGTGTCATAAATACAAATAATGCAAGAGATTTTAATACCACGGAGCATATAATAGAGCATAAAAAATCGGTTTTCTCCAGGTCAGTGGTTTATGCCGAATAACTTGATTTGCTTTAGTCTTTGACATAAAGCTGTGTTCTGGTCTTCTGCAAAGATGCGGAATTGTTTTAAAAGTAATTGATTTAGTCCTGTAACTTTTACTTGGGCTCAATTTCCCACGGTTTTCGGAAATCTGATTGCAAGGTCTGTTCTCATAGGTGCTGGGCAATGTCTTTGTGTCTCATCAGGTCTGAGCCTTGCCTCTGCTTCACGAACCACGCTCCAGGAGGAGCTGTGCGGCTGGAAAGGAGCTGTGCGAGGTCAGGCACGTCTGGGGTGGCTCCTTCTACCCCTGCCTAGGCCTCTCTGCGAGTTTATCCACGAAATGCCTTCCAGACTTCCAACATTTCCTTTGTTTTGGTTGTGATAATACCTTCATTGTGCCATTTCTATTTTCCTTTTAAATTAACAGATAGGTAGAAATGTGTTGGGGATGTTGGAGTTTTGGTTGGTTGGTTTTGTTTTGGTGGGGTTTGTTTTCTTTGTTTTGGAGAGGAAATGTTCACTAGTTTGTTGAGGCTTGAGAAGTGGTGTCCTTCTGCACTAAACCACCATGTGATTTTTTCACTTATTTTTCCTAATAGCAAGGATGAGTGATAAGCTTATAAATTCAATTATAATGCCTTGAATTTTTAATTTACATTGTTGTTTTACATTATCTTAGGCTAATCTCATAACTCCTTTATAAAAAACTGAAGATAATAACTTTCCCAAGGGGGAAAAAAAAACCCTAAGGTTTTTATCTGAGCACTTTTAATTATTTTTATTGTATTATGTAAGAAGGAAAAACATTACTATTAAATAACATTATTTGGGTTTTTTCCTGGTGTCATATAAGCCCCTTCAGGTACAATAATCTACTCATTGAATATCATTTGTTGTATTATGGCTAAAGGAAAGGAAAAGCTACACATTATTCTGTTATCTGGGACAAGGCATCGGATTATGTGGACCCTTTACTTATTCTCTTATGTAGAGGAATAGTATTTTAATTTTTATTAGAAAATAGCATTGGAAATGCTACTGAGATGCCATATCAAAAACTTTTGTTAAAATATTTTAAAACATTAAGCTCTGTGAAGACTTGCTGCTAATTTTAGTAGTCCAGACTTATTTTCTACATGACTGAATCCAGAGATTAAGTTTCAGTCAATTACTTTAAAATAAGATTGGGTCTGAAGAACATGCAGAGTTTTAGAGACAAGATTTCACCTTTATCAAGCTAAGCACCTCAGTGGTACACATTGTGACTTGAAGTAGAATAATTTTGAATGTGCAGAGTTTCCCAATGGGTTTTTTGTACTTGACTTTTTTATTATATCCTCAGAGAGAGAGAAGAGAGAATAACACATCCTCTCTTTTATCCATTTTGGTTCTGTGGTAAAAGGCATTTTTTAAACTGCAGGACATATTTGTACTTCCTGAAGTTTTCTTTGTAGTTTTGATTGTACCTTGAGTTATTTTACTCCTAATGCAAACAATGTCTGTTTGAACCAAGAATTCTCTTAGACTACCATGATTTCTGCAGGCTTGTTCTCTGTAGAAAGCTAACCACACTAATTTGTGTTGAGAACAAAAGAATAAAAATCCTACCTGCCACTGTTAGGCATCCATGTGCTTTGCTGCTTACTCAGCCTGTGTGGAGACATTAGTTTGCACAGAAACAAAAGCACTTTGTTGTCATTTGGTTTTGAGGTTCTGTTTGTTTGTGGTTGGTTTTTTGTTTGTTTTGTTTTTAATCCACATCCTGTTGATGTGGATTATGTGTCGGGTCAGAAATTCTGTGATTATGTTAACTGACTTGGAAAAGTAAAAAAGAAAAGTTTTAGCTGGGTTGTAGGCAATTTTTTCTGTATCCATACACATATTCCTAAACTAACACCATGGAATATCTTGATTTCTATTTTCTTAAAATTTCTCCTGTGGTGATATGTATTCTAATCCTTGTTTTCTGAATGGAGCTACTGATCTACTGTTAGTCCTAGGCTGACCTAGCAGATTTAATATCCTGCTTTTTCCCAGTTCTGGACTGCTATGTTCTAAAATTTAATTTTAGAAACTGTGATGAAAAGTAAAATGGGTAAACTGTACTTTTTGAAAGCCTTGGTATTTCACTGTTGTAAATACAAGAAAAGCAACTTCTGTGTTTGATGGTTTATTTTGCAAGACAGGGTTTTAAATTCCCCTTGGCACTTGTGGTCAGTGTGAGGCAAATCTGCTTTAAGAATGGAACATATCTCATTGTCTGGGTAACTCCAAGATCTTTCAAAAGAAGTTTGTATTTATAAAAATAAAAATGAGTGAATCCTCTACCCCCTCCTTGCAGTCCCCAAATGATTGCCATAGAAAAGGCTTAAGGCGGGCCAGAAAATTCGGAAATACTTTTCTAAAAAGAAATCCTCATTTTGTGATTTATGATTGTGTCCTTAAACTAAAGGTTATACTGTTCCATTGCAAGTTCTCATTTTATTTGGTTTGGGTGAGTAATGTGAGTCACTACTTGCTTCTGAATACTTCTGTCTGATTTATCATAGGTGAGACAGTTGTGTGCATCAGCCCTGCATTCACAGAGTCTGCCCAATTTCCTTTGGTGGTCTTAGATGTTTATTACTGTTACGCCTTTGCAAGTCAAGAAAGGCAGGTGATGTTTTTTGGGGTGGTTGCTGGGGGACTCAAAGCCCACAGGAGAGAGCAGACTCCCTCTGCAGGATGGGCAGGGGTGAGGTGGTGCCTGCCAGCTCTGCAGCAGTGGCACATAACCCTCTCCGAGTGCCAGTCCCCTGAGGTGAGCTGCACGATGGGAGCTGTTTCACATGGCAGAACCAGAGTTAATGTGGTGGTAGGAATGCCACTCAGAAACAGCACAGATGTGGCTTCTCTTCTTAAAGGAGGGACAGGAAGCTGGAAAGTGACACAACCGTCTCTGAGCTTTAGCTATCATCTCAACAGCATTATGAAACAAACACTGATGGAAAGAGAAAATAAAGGTAAGAAGATAAACAGAGAATGAACTGATGTGTAAAAAAAGTTTTCCAAAGGCAGCTCATATCAAAACTAGCATGGTGTCTTCAGCTGAGGATTTCCAGCAGATTGTGGTGGGAGCCTCTGAGATGAGAGACAGGCTGTTTGTGAGGATTAGTTGAGGGACGGATCTTGGCTTTTATTTGGGTTTTTTTTTTTTGGTTATATTTTGGTCTAGAAACTTGGTAGGTGAATTCTGCCATGGTCTGCTGGTGTGTAATGCTAGGGAGACAGTGTTGGTGGGAAGGGGAATTTATTATGTGATCATTCTTAAGATCTTGGTTACCAGGGGAGCCTGGGGAGCTGAACCAGGAGGACACTGGCACTTAAACAGCATGCATCAGTAACATGGTGTAGTTTGGAGAATGACAAATAAGATGCCAAGATATTAAATGTTGCCAGCTCAGTCATTGTCCAAATGTATCTGCATGTCTGATGCACTAACAGGAGAGAGATCTATTGACTGTGTGAGACTTGATGAATGTATTTTTGGAAAACAAGGACTTCTGCAGACTTCCCTCATCTGTCTCAGAAGGTGGAAGGAGCATGTTCTTTTTGGGACAAACATTCCCTGCAGCTGGAATTGCTGGCTTCCCTCACACCTTCAGCCCTGCCAAAGTCTGCTACAGATTATTTTGAAAAGGCTGCCATTTTTCTGAGGCCTTCAGGGCACAACCCCTTCCACAGGAGTATGTAGAAGAAAAAATGAAAACCCAAAGTGAGAAGAGTGAACACCTGCAAGGCATGGCTGTAGTCAATGTAAACAAGCAGGAAAGAAATGTCTGGGATTCATATTTGGCATCTGCTTGTGGAATAGGTCAGTTTAGCAGTATGGCAATTCAAACTGAGCAGAGCCAACAGCCATTTCTGAACAAAAGGATTGTCCTTTTCCTTCAAATTCAGCTTTTAGTGAGGATATATGGATGTAAGAGTGAAAAAAAAAATTACCATGTAAATGGAAAATTAAAATAAGAATTAGCTACACCTATATTTTAATACCTGCTACTTGAAATAGCACCTTTCAGCTTCCATGAGTTATATAAACATTAACTTGTGTTCATTGTGTCCCAGAGAGATAAGTGTTATTAACTTGATAAACAATAATATTAAGTAAATTATTTCTTATTTTTCCCCCCTTGCTGTTTTCATTATTACTTTGCATGTTTGAAAATTATTTCCGTTATGCAGCTTTGATTTCCAAATAAAAAAATTATAAAACCCTGAAACAAATTTATTATTAATTAGGTATGCTTTATTTTATCTAATCCTTTTTTGGTTTGAATGGAATGTCTTCATTCTTTCTGATAAATTAGGCAAAGTGTATTGATTTCTTAAGTTCTTAAATGGCCAGTAGCAACTGAAAGGTAGTAAATTGCAGTTTGAAAAGAAAAAACCCAACCCATTCCATATTTTGAGAGCAGTCTATGAAATGAAGAAAATAAAAGGGTTGTATTTTTATAACATATATATTATTAAATATATGGATGTATACATACTCTTTTATGAAGCTTCAACCCCTGTAACTTCTCATTAAATTGCAGAAAATACAGACAAAATGTATTTTCCTTCTGTTTCTGAGTTTAGATTTTCTTGTTGTCTTGGAGAGTTTCACATCCATCCTCTTGCCTTTTGTTCACTCTGGAGTTTATTTTGCCAGTCTTAGGTCTGGTTTACAGGGTAGAGAGGTAGCCTGTAGGGAATACCAGTTTGTACTTCACCATCAGTGAGGCTTCTTCCTTGATTGACATCATGGACCTCCTAAAGAACAAGTTCTGGCAGAAAAAAAGCTTCTCCTCACATCTTTGTACTGTTTCTAACTTTAGGTATGACTGATGTTTACCTAGCAGAGTGGTGGGTATTGGGGGCCTGGATATACTGCATCAGGCAGGATTTATGGCAGGGTTACTCTGCAGTGTGTTTACAGCTGTCTTTCAAAATAACTAACTAGTTAGACTTGTAAGAGACAGTTCCACTGACCTGGTTAAAAAGAATCATCTTAATCTGGGAGTCTGCTATAAATTCACTGGAAGTTTATAGGGTTCCTTTGTTTCAGATGACTTTTTCTGAAATGCCTGGGTGCTATTACAATTGCCTGAGCTTCTCAAGGGAGATGGATGTAAACATCACCCACCCAAAAACTTCCTGGCCCTTTTCTGCCCTTCACTCTTTTTCATAAGTGATTTTATGGTTGTATAACTAAGTAGATTTTTTTCTTCCCTGCCTATATTTAGACCTCAATTCTGAGCTATGTCATCTTGCCATTGTGGTTAAAGTACTAATCCTCTTTGTGACTTCCCTGAATCACATTTGCCTGTAATCTGGACGACCATGGTGCTAATCTGTCAGGCAGACTGCAAGATGTCCTTGATGCTCAAGGCTTTCCATGTTGACTGCAGACACTGCCTCCTGATGATGTGTGGTTTTCCAGCTGTGCCCTTGCTACCAGTGACCACTCATGGGTGTGCAACCCTGGGCAGTAACTTCTCAGAGTTTGTGAAGGGCATGAAATACAACTTTCTTCTGCAGCATTCTGGCCTGAGTGATACCGTGTGTTTTATCTTTATTGTATTGGGAGACTGCTGAGTTTTATCTTCTCAGTAGGAACCCAAAAAACAATATTCTTCAGCTTATTGATGTGCTGCTACTATGAAAAGTAGTTAGATTGGTTAAACAGTTTTAATCACCAGATAGGAAAATCCTGGACCTTGAGGAAAAAAATGTGTAGCAGAGAAAATGTTAGCTGCTCTTAGGACAGTGAGAGATAGAACAAGTCAGGATTAGAGAGACAATGTTTACAATGAAAAATAATAGAATTAGGAGTAAGCATAAGGCTTTTTAATATTAGCAGGAAAGATAGGCACCTGCAGTCATTTCTGTTAATGGACTGCTGAAGCCAACATATTCTTTGGGGAGGTATGGAGAAAACAAATCTTTTTTTTTTTTGAGAAAGGCTTCTTACAGATTGCTTATGAAGCCAAGGGATTTTAGCAACAGATTTCCCATTAGGATGTGCAAACCATCTTCTTCCCTTGCCACGACAGGGACATTAGGCAGTGCCTGCCTTAGCACAAAGGGCAGCCCAGCAGGAGCAGATCTGTGGGTCGAGACCCTGGGTGCTGACATCTCCACTGTGCCATGGGGCACCGTGTCAAGGGGTTTCCTAGCTCTAGGCTGCACTGCACACACCTAATTGAAATGGAGAGCATTTGAAGATGCCCTATCTAATTTTGTCCAGTTGAGTCAAATTCACTTTGTCCAAGTGCTCTGTGAACCAAACCATGGGAAGGTCAGACACAGGAGCAACTTGCTTTAATTGTGTGCTATGGAGTGTTCTTGCCTCTTCTCCCCAAAAGTCATACAGACATTTATTGTTGTGTTTTTACTCCCCCAGAGTGTCATGTCTGAGTGTAACTTTGTATTTTAATGTCATCACTGTGAGACTGGCTAATGCTGAAAATGTTGTGTGTGGTTTTCTGTGCAGAAATCATGCTCGTAAGCTCTTCAGCACAGGGATATTTCTGCTGTTGATTTATTCATGTAACTTGTGTATTTATTGACTAACCAGTGCTAAATATGAAAAGAAGCATAATGGTATGTCTGTGTATGTTCAACATAATTTGATACATATAATTTATAAAATATAGAATGCTTGCTTTAGTCCAGATGGGACATTAAATATCCGGATTTTGCAACTATAGCATCAAAAGGAAAACAGTACCACAGAGACTTTAAAGCTATGCATAGGCACTTAAAGAAATCAATGAGCAGTGGAGTCTAGATGCTGTTGTAAATTCAACACAGCAGTAAGGTGCCTCGTTTAGGTGCCAGAAATATTTTGCTCAGGCAAAAGTTCCTGATCCATAAGCATACTTGGCCAAAGTTTTCCAAGGAACTTGGGAAGATAGCCAGTGGGATTTGCAAATGTGTACTAAGTGATCATCCTCAAAACCTTCACTTTGAAATGGAAGCTTATGGTTAGACCTCCAAAGTATTAAATATCCTTGAATGTCTCTGTGGTATTTTATATAGCATCAGTTTTCTTGGCTTTGTTTGAAAAAGCACTTATAAACCTTCCACCTCATGTGTTTGTGGAACTCTTAAAATCAAAATTATCATCATACCCTTGATCCTGCTGGTGTACTTTCTAATTGACTACTGAATGCAACCCTATGCAATAACAGATTTGCATGTATGAATATTATTACCTGGAAACTGGGACATGTATCTGGTCTTCTGCTCAAACAGAATGTTTTTTTTTCAATGTCTTTATTGAAACCAGTAGGTGCTGGAATCCATTGCTGGGGAAAGGGTGCTCATGCAGGCACAGAAAGGATTGACAAAAATAGCATCCAGCATGTCAGGTCATTTTTTAGCCACACTTCCTGTTCATCATCCCATTTGCCCCACCTACTTCTTCCTGGATCCTGTGGAAATGAACTTGAATTGTTCATAAACTATTAGAATGAGAAACTTTGGTTTCTCATTCTAGTTATGATGTCCTGGACAGAGGGGAGAGGCCTGAGTAGAGAGGAGGGGCCTGAGTCTCACCTCTAGGGCAGCTGAGTGTCAGGAGGGACCACTCTTGGTCCTGAGGAACCCTTGAGGTTCTTCAAACACCACGGTTTCCTTTATGGGGACAGAGTCTATGACAGACCTGTAAGCAGGAGCTGGGAGGTTCTTGGGGTGTGTTTTTCCTCCTCCCAAGACACGGATGGGCCATGGTGGCGGAGGAACATGCTCAGTTTAGCCCCTTCCAAGTTGAGGTGCAGAATTAGTGTCTTTAAGGGAAATCACTAAGAAATGGATGTATAAACCATCCAGTTTTGATGGAAATGATTTGGAGAGTACTAAATGCTATTTCAAAGCAGGAATGAACTTTTGAACCTTTCACTGATTGTCTTAAATAATGTATTTCTCTTGACAATTATCTGCCAGATAATCGACAGGGACTGACTTTTTTTTTTAAGTCAATTAATTAAACCATTATTTATAATGGTTAATTTTCTTTGTGTAGTGTTTTGGAGGAGAAATACCACACTAAGTGAAGAATTGATTTAAAGACTTAAACTACCAAGAATAATAGAAAATCCATCGTTGCTTTCTTTATGTTGGTTTCTTGATATATTCTAGAAAGGTCATTAACTTTAGCTGTAAATTTATGTTCTCCAGAATTGAGTTTCTGCTGATACAGTTCCTCTGGGCTGAATTCTAGTTTTCAGATGGGTTTTCCTTCTAATAGTAGCACATATATAAGGTTAGGCGGAGGTGATTAGATCAAAAATTTACATTAAAATGGTGCACTTTATTTCATTCACCAGACTACTTTCATATGGACTTATTTTCTGAAAAGATAATTTTAATTTGTATATGTGTCTAAAATTGGACTAAAAGGTCCTCAGTAAAAGACCTGTGTTACCTATTTTATAGGTAGATATGCACTCTGTTGTTTGTAACACAAATAAAATATTGAAAATAACTATGTCAGTGTTCCCACTACATAGCCACTTTGCCTGCTGATGCCATGAACATATGCAGTATTCTTTGAATCATCTTGCTTCACACTCCCTAGCAGCCTCAATTACTGAAAGGGAGCAGGGACATTTTAAATGATGTGAGGCCCCTAGGAAAATTTTAGAGAGTGTGCCCTAAATTACTGGTCAAAATTAAAAGCACCACATGTTTCTGCTGCAACTTCTAGAAACCTAACTCCATGTCTCCAGCCTTCTGTGTTCTCACCTTTCATCCCTCAGTACCAAGTCATGGCCTTCAGCTTCCTCTGACCATCTCACTGCTAGCTCTTGTCTGGGGGCTCTCTTCTCTGTGCCCTCCCCAGGGCAGTGCAGAGATGCCACCTTAGAGCAGCAAGTGCCTCTGGACCCAGAGATTTACAGGTGCTGCCATCTCCAGGCTTCTGGAGGAAAGGAAACCTACTCAGGACCAACAATGTGTCCTGTAGGTAGTGGGTGCTCTGCTGCTGGTTCTTACTCTGCAATTGCTGAAGTGTAGGGGGAATTGTATTGGCTGGGCCCCAAAAATCTTTTGATTTTTGAAAAGTCTTTTTGAAGAATCTGAGGAGTTGTATTGTTTGAAAACAAACCAGTGGTAGATCACAAGTCAGGATTGAAATTAATAGGAAAAAGTAGAAATAAGTGAAATAATATAAGGAAAAAACACTGACAAAGTCAGATACAACCTGACACCCTATTAGGGTGGTGCAGCAGTCCAAATGAAGTGATCCAGTTGAAGTGATGATCCAATGGAAGGTCTGGTCTCCAGCTGAAGGTCTGTGGTGGCTCTTGTCCTCTGGTCACCCAGCAGACAGGGCTGAGGCCAGGCAGTTCCAAGGGCAGGTTATATCCAGGTGGGAATGCCCGGCTCCCCCCTCCTGGGTGGAGCATCTCACAATAGGATGAGATAAATCCCTGAGTCATGTGGTGGTTTCTTGATGGCCCATTGTCTGTTATCAGGGGTGGGTCATTAGCAGGTGATAACAGCTAATGGCCCACAGCTGGTGGTAATAGAATACTTAAACACATCAATTGTAACCTAGGACAGCAGTGTCTTGGCATGGTAGTGCATATGGCTATTTGGGTATAGAAACTTTATGAAAATATGAATCTCATTTATTTAATGGTAACAACAGATAACTTTTTTCAATGTAGTATTTCCTGAAGTTTAAAGAAAACTTTTTTTTTTCCCTCCAGAAATGAGGATGACTAATGTTTTTTAGAAAGAAAAAAAAAGAACTCTGAAACATTCATAGTCAAAGTTAGCAGTTACTTAAGAATATATGTTCTCTCAGGTGGTGGAGGAATTGAAATAATAAAGTAAATTAAATAAATCCACTTGGGTAGGGAAAGGTGCATTGGGTATTAAGAAAGATATATTGAATATATTGCAGGGAAAAACATTGGTACCACTAATATCTGTGTATTGATTTGCATTAAGTGAACCTTGACATTTTTGTTTCATGAAAAAGAGGGTTCATGTTTGAAGAGAAAAAATGTTGTTTGAGGGTCCTCTGGTCATAATTCAGTAAAAAAAAAAATCAGAAAAACCTTTAAGATCATCAAATCCAACTGTAAACACAGCACTGCGAGTCTTGGACAGAAAGAACTTTTTGCATATTGATAAAAAGTAGTACAATTTTTTTTTTTTTTCAGTAGGGATATGCAAAGAGAACAATTGTGAGGGAAAAAGAAGATACAAATAAAAAAACCCCAATCACACCCCACATCCCCCAAAATGATAATTATAATTAAAAAAGAAAGGTTGCTGGACATAATAGAAAGTAATGTAATTTAACTTGTAATAATTTATTTCATTCTTTCTCTGTGTCTACTTTCCTAGCTGTTCTCATTTAAAGGACTAGGCACAAATTGTATTGTATTTAATTTTTTTTTTCAGCCTCTGAGTTATTGCTTCTAAAACAATTCAGGTGGGTGGTAGCCTGAAATAACTACATTCTCATATCTACTCACAATGCTGCCTTATGCAGTGGCATGTGATGTGTTTTGTGTGCCTGGTGTAAGTGACTCATTGCTTCTGCAGCCCCTGCCCTCGTAGCAGAAGCAGGGGAGGGGGGCCTGGGGAAGGTGTCCCGTGCTGTTGTGCACTTCTCTCATGGCCAAAGGCTGTGCCGAAGTGACCCCTGGCAGCCACCAGTGCCAGCCTCACAGCAGTCCCCAGACTGGACCCCTGCCCACACGGGTTTACCTTAGCAGGGCAAAGCTTCCCAGCCTCTTCCTTCTGATTGCTTGTTTCTGGGCTGTTTGAAATGTATTGCCTCACTTGGGTTTATATTTGTTAAATTTCAAATTTATCTACCCAAGTAATCTGTCCTGACTATCCTGTCCTTTGCCTTCCTTCTTCCCTGTGTTAATAACAATAATAAAAATAACAATAACAACAACAACAATAATAATAATAATAATCATAATGTGAAAGAACTTTATTAAACACTTTTAGAACACTGAACTGATTATGTTTAACTAATAATGTAGTTAAGAGAAGTGAATGACTTACTGAAGGTGAAAATTTAAAGCTAAACTTTAGGTCATCTATTCCTTTCCCCTTGTTATTATCTATTGCTTATTTTGTAAGACCTTGTCCAACGTGAAATCTTGTGAGTAGCCAAGCTTCCAACAGTACCACGTTCAAGAGAGATTTATTTTCCTTTCATCAAAGTGTCCTAATATTTATTTAGAACATGCTGTAGGCTGTGCAGCAAGCCTTAAACCTGATGGAAACCCCAAAGGCAAGGAGATGATGTTTGAGTGGGTGGTGCTGCAGGTCACTTCATTTTCCAGCTGCTTCACATAATTTAGGGATTGCCATAAATTTAATCCATGCAGCATGGCTGTGCTGTTCTCCATATAAACTGTCCCCATCTTGCTGCTCTCTCCCCCTCATGATGGCTTGAGATTGGCTGTTTCTAGAGAGGTTTTGAGAAGTACATATTTCAAAGCACATCAGTTGTGTGTGATGGGTATGAACTGAAGATCTGTGGGTTTGATCTGCAATAAAATCTCCTCGAGCTTGTGGTGTCATTTCGACAGATGGAGCAGGGGGGTTGTTTGTAATCTTTTCTGTCTTGGTACTGGAGGCTTAAGCTGCAGCTGCAGACTAAGTCTAGATATGGTCCTTTCTGAAAATTCATTCAAGTCAGCAGAAATGTAATATGTCAGAAGTTGCACCTGGGGCTGCCCATTAAACACAGGTGGCACCCACATGGCATTAGCCTAAGGACCAGTACCTGCTGCCTGTGCTACCACTTCATCTGGTCCTGGAGCTTCCTGTCAGGAGCAGGCTGCAGCAGGGCTGCTCTGCTGGTGCAGGAGACTTGTAAGCAAAATAAAGATGTTCCCAGCCAGCATTCTAGGAGCTGTTTTATGGACTTGTTAATGTAAGGATGGGCAACAAGAACAACAGGATAGCCATGATAAATACCCGAGTTTTTAATCGTAGAGCAGAGGGACTGCTGACTGGGTAGCTGTAAGTGCTTGTGTCACTTAGCTTGTTTTGCCTCTCTGGAGGGTAATAGCTGGGTATAATGTATGGATGCAGCTGAGTACCTGTGCCACTGCTGTTTTTAGTTTTATTTCTTTTTTTTTTTTTTTTTTAATAATGAGAATTCCCTTGCCATCTGTGTGGGACATCACTACTTTGCCAGTGTGTCAAGAATCAATTATTTCTACAGAATCAGAGATTAATCTGAGTTGGAAGGGACTCAGAAGGATCATCAAGCCCATCTCTTAAGTGAATTGCCCATAGAGGGATTGAACCCACAATCTTGGCAGTACTAGCACCATGCTCTGACCAACTGAGCTAATCCCAGGGTCTTTTTATTGTGGTTAAAAGCATTTGAGCAGTAACCTCCTGCCTACAGCACGTCTCAGCACACGAGTAGTGATCTAATGAATGG
Source organism: Rhipidura dahli (assembly GCA_013399225.1). NCBI lineage: Eukaryota > Metazoa > Chordata > Aves > Passeriformes > Rhipiduridae > Rhipidura > Rhipidura dahli. The sequence goes on from VXAC01006739.1 coordinate 177,144, forward strand.
CAATAGTGAAATTCAGGGAGTTTTGAATTCTTTATTTTTGTTTGTTTTGAATATTGACTCTACTACTGGCTGTGACATAAATGGAAGCTACAGTCTGATTCTATACATACATTAGTGTGACTGAGTGATCTCCAAATAACAGAATATGTTTTTGAGGAGTTTCAGTTCATAATTGCAGAAATTTTTTTCTAAGACAGTTTTTGACTAAAATCTCAGAAATATGAAACACTGACTTCTGTGTTAAAACAATATATACAGTTAGTGCTCTGTGCTCCTTACAGTTAAAGCCTCTGGGTGCCTCCTCAACATTAATTCATCCTAGTTTTCCAGACTGACTTTTGTAATGAAGGATGAATTGTGGTTGTATTAAGCTTTCCAGACTTAATGATAATCTGCAGCTGCACATAGTGTTGACAGATCCTGGTCACTGAAGATATTGCTTTAAAAAGAAATAAATAATTTAATCTCTATGGAAATGTCTTCAGGTGAAATCTGGCAAATAATGTGGATGGGACTCCTGGACAGGAATCACTGCAGACCGTAGAGCGTTGTTCCATTAGACAGAGAGACGGGAGGAGTTTGAGACTTGCTTGCAGCTAATTATTGTTCATTATCATGTTGAATTAGCAAAGTGTCAGATATATTAGAAAGGCTCTGTGATACTGCCTTGGGCATTTTTCCTTAGCAGTTCCTCAGAACAGTGAAGGAAATAGCCATTTGGATAATATTGGGATGGACACAAGTTTTACAGGTTTCATACTTGTAATATTAAAGTGTAGTGCAAATCAACAGATAGGAAGAATGAAACAGTGTTGAGAATGCATTAATCACCATCAATTTTATGAAACAAGATGATGAAGCATATTAGAATAAGATGTAGGGCAGCTGCATCTTACACCTTAAAAAAGTTTTTTCCTTTCTCATGTTTGCTACATCTCTGATAATTTTTCTTGTTGGTCTCTGAGTCTCATGCAGTATTTTTAACCTTGATCAGATTTGTTTTGAGCTCAAGTTTGTGCTTTTAATTTAGTCCTCTGCACCTTTTGAGTGCTGCACTTTGTTACTCTCCCTTTGTGATTCTAACAGAAGATATTAACATTGATTGAAGTCTCCTGCAGCTTGTTCTATGTGCTTCACAGGCATTTAGTGCTGTATTCACTTTCAGAGTGACAATTAAAATCACTTTAGTTCATGTCAGTGGAATTAATTGCCAGCATTGCAGGTGACTGGGAATTCAGCTGGCTCAGGACAGCAGTGCTTGGTAGGTTTCATGTCATCATACTTGTGATGACCTAAAAAGTGAGTAAAGGAGAGTGAAAAATCTCCATGAAGTGATTTGAAGGTTTCTGAGTCTAAAAAACTGTAAGCAGATTATGTATTCCTTATAATGTGAAATGCACTTTGAAGTATAAACTGTCCAGGGAAATGTTTAGCAGAAACACGTTTTTGCCTCACCTCTTAAATATCTGCTCAAAATACATATGTAAAGTAATAGGGGTTTAATAGTTGATTGATAAATTGATTTTCCAGCTGCTGACTTCATGAGGAAAAATGTTGACTTAAATATTATGGTGTATGTAACTCAGGATCCACAGGAGCACAGATTTAACTTAGCAGCAGCTGTCAGAGCGGGAAGGGGAATTTCTTTTGATGCTGTAGGGATGTAGTAGTCTTTAGCACAGACTGCATTTTAAGCAGTAGTTTTTTGTTTAGTAATTGGATGTGGCAGAAGAACAGAAATCTGTTAAATGTAATATTTTGAATACTGGTGATGATTTAATACAACCCTTAAAAAAATTGAAAGAGATGTATAGAATAGGGATTTTACTTTCATGTCTCTCCTAGAATTTTAGGGACTTTTTTCTTTTTTTCATTCTTTCAGTTGACTTTTAAGGTCTGACTTTGCTGTTTTTCTTAACATTGGACACATGTTAGGAAGCATTTCAGGTTGCTATTCCCCCCTGTCAGTAGCAATAAGATGACATACAGAAAGATTAGCATTGCTTTTAAAGCTCATTTGTTACAGTCTGGGAGAAAAATTGTACCAAGTAGAAAGCTCTGAGTATTTGCAAGCACATACTCCTGAGAAAACATTTTTAGGATCAGGGCTTTTGTAAAGGTGAAACCTATTGTTCTTTCATAAAACCTGCTTTTCACTCCCCTACATTTTATGTGTTTTTTAAATTTTCCTCTACCGCTATTTACTAATTATCTGTCTTCCTGTGATTGTGTTCTCACATTCTCATGTATATTGATATTTACATCAAAGGGCATCTCAAAGTAAATACTTAGCAATGTGTTAATGAAAAAAAAAAACCTCTGCACACCCAAAAAACTCAGAAAAGCAAACAAGAAAACTAAACAAAAACCACCCCAAACAAACAAAACCAAAATAAACCCTCCCAGCTCCCCCCCCAACCCCGATGTCAAACAAACCCAAGTTCTACAATTTCTCATATGTCATTGGGTATCTTTCAGTTTTATCACTGAATGCAGCTGTGTTTCTGATGACTGAATTACTTCCCTTCTTTATCTAAGCTGGACAATGTATTTTCTGGGAGGTCTGTTTAGACCTACCTTGAACCTTATGTCATCCCACTTGTATCTGTCAGCATTTCCTGGGCACAGACAAGTGGCAGAAGACTGTATTTACCCCTCTCCTGAAGAGGAACATCCTTAAAACATTAGCATAACTGATGATTCCATCATTCTCTTTGTGCTCACCCAAGAAACTTTATCATGATTCTTACAGAAAATATGTCGGAGGTGGCTTTTGACCAGTGGTCATCACTAATAATAATGATTTGTATGCTTCCACCTTGCCCTGGTTTTCATTTGCATCTCTCCTATATCCTCTACAAGTAGTCATAAAAATGATTTTGGATGAGCAGCATGTTTTTGAAGGAACTCAGGTACAGCAGTGGGGGTTTGTTCCTGCATGGCTTGGTGCAGAACTGTCCATCTGCACCGTGATGTGATTTACTGATCAAAACTGGAGAATACCACCTCTTCTTTTCAAGTGTGAGGAAGTAATGTGGTGTGTGAGGAATAGAAGTCCCACATTTCCCTTGCCCAGCCTCTGTCTGTACTTTTCACAGGGTGGTCTAAGTGCAGGCTTATATGGCCCCCAGTTGGTACTGGGGCAAACAGTGCCTTTGGAAATCCAGCCTTGGAGTTGGGAAGCATCACAACACTTGGTCAGAGGGTTGGTGTCTGAACCAGTCCATTACCAGAAAAAATAAAAGGCAGCACCTGTTACTATTTCAGTCTTCAGATCTAATTTCTACTCATTAACTGCTATTTCTGTCTTACCTTATATTCAGACAACTGAAGAAATAATATTTCCTATACCAGAGTTGAGTTACAACATTGGTTTGTTTTTGAAATGCCAGGCTGTAACTGTTGACAGTTTTTATTTTTGTTTAGTTTCTTTGTCTCTTGAATTTAGCATTCATTGATGGAAAATAAGGATACTCTGGTATCTGTATTTATATTTATAGTCATTATTCATTTTTGATGTGTTGCGTAATTAATTTTTCTAGCTTGTGATGCTAAGATTCTGAACAAAGGATTTCAGCGACAGTGTTGGAATTTGAGATAGTAAAAATTTTGGCATAAAATTCAGGAGTAAATTTGACAGAGGATTGGAAACATCTGAAGAATGACCAGGGATGAAATTTTTTTGTTTAGAGAATTTTAGAGTACTAGAATTTTTTGCCCTGGCTACTTGCTAGATTCAGATATTGCATTCAAGATTATTACTCTGTAAGGTAATAAAAGAATCTTCCAAATAAACTTAAAATAAGAGAGTTGTTACAAAGTCCCAATCTTCAAGAGAACTACTTCTGAAGTTCTATAGTCATCGAATTAGAGCTGCCAGGATGGGGTGGGGGAGAGAAAAAATGTAATTCTATTTCAAATTGTAGCCTTTTTTTTTTTCCCAAAATTCCATTATCCATAAAAAGATATGCTTACGGAACTTTAACATCTGTTGACTTCTTGATATAGAGTTACAATTTGTAGCTAGTTTTGGCTGAAAAGATCTAAAAAACTGTTAGGGAAATATAATTTTTTTAATATTTTTTTTCTCCTAACCAGATAGTAAGATACTGGCTTCTTTCATGTAAATACTCTCTTGTAGTAAAAAGAGTGCTGTGTATGTGATGTTACATGCTTTGCTCTTTCTTCTCATTTTCCTCCCAATTTTCAGCAGAATACAAAAAGTAAGTTTCCATCAAAGTTTTTCCAGAATCAGAAGCTTTAGGTTATTTATTTTCTGTTTTGTAGGATTCTCTTTTCTTTGCAGAGTGACATCATGGTTCCTCATACAAAAAAAGCAAGAAAAGAGTCTTAAAATGTTTTAATGAACACACTGAGTATTTTACCTTTTTAAAATCAAGGTAGGAACAATTCCATTTATTGTGGGCTTTTTATTTAACTTCAGTTACTCTAACCAACTGAAATTACAATGCTGGAGGTTTTTCAGTAATATATCCTGAGGATATTTCAGTTACATATTTGAGGTTTTCTTATTCCCTTCCTAAGAAAACCTTAACTTCATCCACCTAATGATTTTGAGTGGAAGACGAGAGCCTCTCTTCTCCCTTTTGCAAACTCAGTGGCAAGGAACATTTAGTTTCATAGAATTCTTGCAAAATGCTTAGGAAATATTTTTCTAGCAGGTCCCCTACTCTGTGAGCTGGTGTACTTACAATAGTTTATTTTATACCATTTGACAACTTGATGTCCAATTTTGTGGCTCCAGAGCCAAAAAATGTCTACTGTGTGAAGGGCTCATTTTCAAAGTGCTCTGTCTAAAAAAAATTTAAAAATTAAAAAAAAACTGAAACAAACACTATTTGCCTCTGTAGAGAGTCTTTATCAGGATGACTCTTTATTCCATAGCTTAGGACAAATACATATATACTTTTAGTAATAGCAAGAGATAGCTGGTTGACAACACCAAACACAACGTAAGGACACAAATCTGCTATTTTTCAAGAAAAGTATCTAGCAGAGAAAAGTCAGCAATATCCCTCTATTATTCCTTTTTTTTTCTTTTTTTTTGTTTCGTTCTTGTTTTTGCGTGTGTGTGTTAAATGATCTTCATGGCAGAGCATGTATTAAGAGTCTCCCACTGCTTGTCCATGCAATGCGACAAAAACACTCCAGGAAAAACCTGCTGAAGTGCTCTTGAAAGTGGGCAGTGAGGCTCTTACAAGGTGTGAAGCATGAGGAGGCGGGGGAGTTGGTGCAGCTGCTTTGCGTGTTGGGAACTGCTGTGTAACTCGATGGAGCTGTGCAGCCAAGGATACATTCAGCACTTCCTCTGTGATGGGCACTTAAAGTTGTGGGGAACCCTTAACTCCTGATGAATTCCATTAAAATAAAAGATATATTCTATGCTGTAGCTTAAACAATACTTGATGAGAATAGAAAGTTGAATATTGTGTGGTTTCACTCTATATACTCATTTTGAGCACATACCTGAGCTTAAAACTTAAGGGCAGCTTATGATGTCCATCTTAGTTTTAAGAGGTGGTTATGATAAATGCCTACAGGAAATATGTTTAGGAGCATCTCTCTTGTGTCAAAACCAGCTTGTTTGCTACAAGGTGGGAAACAAATTTCATGATCAGAACATCAAAAAGCACACAGAGGAAATCCTTCATGGCTGTCATTAATCATACTTAGTTTTCAATATTGTGAAAGATGGTTTATGATTTATATAGGCCTCCTGCTGAAGATTACTTTATTTCATCAGCCAATTTCTGCTTTTTTTGCCTGTCCCTAGAGGTCTTGCACTAAAGAAAATCTGTTGATCATCACTGGATTATGTTCATGTGCTTTCCATCTTCAGGATAGCTCCTCTGTTCTTCTGTGTGTTGATTCATAACATGTATTCTCCTCTTTTGTTTTTGGTGGGTTTTTATAATTTTAATTTTTGTGGTGGTTTTCTTTTCCTCAGAAACTAATTTTTGCTTATTGCAGTAACTCTGTGTTCTGGAGAATATTTGATTCCTGGTGTTTTACTGAATGTTTGATGAAAAGATAATTTCTTCACATCTTCCAGTAAATACAAATATGGCTTTCTGTTGTCAGAGAAAGAAATGCTTCTTTTTCTATTGTCAGAAATAATCTATTCAGCTCTGACCAAAAATATCTTATTAATCCTTATTCACTGTATTTCATATCCAATGATCAACTCCATATTTCATTATCTTTTGTGCATAAATATTTGGTTGAAGTTACTTCATAACTCCTTTGTATTTTCTGGAAGCTTTCAAGACAATTTCAATTTTTTTTTTTTTTTTGTTTTTTTTAGCTATATTGGTTTATCTCATATAGTGCAATATGGGTATTGGTGAGGTAAAATATATAATGTTTGAGAGACAAATTCATAGAAAACAACATTTGCATTGTTTGATACTTCCTGAGAAAGTAGGTGTACTGTTCCATTATTGTTTCTTTGTAGGAGTAAGTTGCTTTATTGCTCTTGCATTCTTCTCTGTTTCTCAAAGGATTCCATATGGCAGCAAGACAATGGCCATATATGAGCATGTATTTATCTGAGTTGTATTCTAGCATGATGTTAAGATTCAAAGAAATGAATAGTCTTAATTTTTTTTTGCAATATATCAGTCTGTATGTGTCAATAAATCAGTCTAAGAAAGCTCCTGGAAATGAGTGGTTTACCTGTTACTAAGAAGAAAGCTTTGCATTTTTAAAGCAATTTTCATCTGCTGTTATGGAAGGGTAACAGATGCATTATGCATGATGCTCCTCCTCATTCGAATGCAGATTTCTTTCTGACTGTCTTGCATTCACACATTGATCTCCCAAGCACTAAACCTCTCAGGCCTCATTTTCTTCGCACTTAACACACCTTCATTTGGCATCACAGCTCTGGTTAATAGAAGTGACAAGGTAGATTTTTTGATGTGACCGTTCCTTTTTTTTGTGTGCCTGAACTGATTGAGTGTGGCAGGGGAGGAGTGGGGGGGTTGATTTGGGTTTGTTTTGTTCAAAAGACAGAGTGAAATCTTCCCTGCTTCTTCCCTCTGTAGTAACTCTCTCCACAGTTGCCTCACTGCTCTAGACAGTTACAGACAGTAATATACTCCACCCTGAACTTTATTAATTAAACTGTGGAGAAGATAAAAGTGAAAGACAGAGGGAATGCTTTCAGTGACAGGCTGTAGTATTAATGAATACTGAGGGGTAGAACAGGCTGTTCTAACCTCAAAAAGCATTGGTCAGAGTTCAGCTGCTGTTTCCCACCTCCAAATTTTCTTTCAGTGAAATCTGGGCAAGTGAAACAACAGAAGAGAATGGCTCCAGCTGAACAACTGGCACGCATCCATATATTTGCTCCTGTGTTCATTGCAAGTGTGGGGGTGTGGAATCCCAAAATATAAGGGTTTAATGTGTACGTCTCAAACACTGACAGCTGGATGGCCATGGAGCCAGCCAAGGATTCTTGGGAATACCAGACAAGAATTGTCAGTAATTTACGTGCTCCACACATGGGAAGGAGCAAGTTGTGGCTGGAGAAGGGGCTCATGTGCAGGTAGGGCAGTACTTTTCTGGGACAAACATCCTTCTAGTTCTTGGAGATAAGCACAGAACAGTCCAGCACAAGGGAAGGAATGAGGTCAAGAAGTGGGCATGGAGTATAGGGTGATCAAGACCACCCAAGATACCCAAAGTCTCTGACCCATTTCCAGAAAGGTCTGGAAGAATGGACATGATAAGTGATTTGCAGAGAAAGCAAGAAACTTACCTTCAGGGCAGGGAAAGCCAGTCTATAAAGAGGTACCTCCACCAAGCCCTGGTGTGTGTCCCAGGACATCCTGTTGGCTGGACTGATGTTGAAACCAGGACTGGTGATCTCTTTTTCTCTCTTCCTTCCTTCCTTTTTTCTTTCCTTCCCTTCATCTTACCCCTTTATCCAAAACCCACTGCCATGCCCTTCTGTAGTACGTCAGGGACTAACATACCAATTTCCATGCCAAGTGTGTAATTTACTAATAAAACTTGGTGAGCTTTTGTAGACCTTCTGACTCGTTCTTTTAACTATGAGCATATATGAGTCTTGGGTGCTCCCTTGTGTGTAAGGTGTGGGACATCACAGGAGGTTAGTTTTGCTTTGTCCTGAGATTGGCTCTTGGATAACAATGTTGAATTATAAGATCATTAATGCAGGAAAAGACCTCCAAAACTTAGTCCAACCATTAAACCAGCCACCCCCATGTTTGTGCCACTGAATCATATCCCCGAGTGCCACATTTGAGCACTGATTCCACCACTTCCCTGGGTGCCTGTTCCAGTGCCTCCGACCACACTTTCCATGAAGAAATTTTTCCTATTATGTTGAAGTAGGGACCATAAGGACTTATATGCATTAGTTAGTTGTGTCTTGGACAGTGGAGTTGCAGCATGACAGCTGTTATTATATCCTGCCAGTAGGTACTTGAATTATTGTTCTATTGAATTTTGTGTGTTTTACATAAATTATAAAAAGTAGTAACACTTTAGGTTTGGGGTTTTTTTTCCCCTGGTTTATGGGGCTTTTTTAAACCAAAGGCCATGTTTTTGTGTAAAAAAATTCCTTTAATTTGTATTTTCTCCACTTGTACTTAAAAATGAGAAATTGCAATGAGGCTCTGCAGGATCTGAAGTAGGGTGTAATAATTTACACGTATGTTAAGCATAGTCATTAGTATAGTGCCTAGCAACACAGCAGGCATGAGTTATTACACAATATAGTGTTTGCTTATTGCCTAAGTGGAAGGCAAAGCAGTTCTGATTGCATGTTACAGAGCTCAGTTGCAATAGTCAATTTCCCCACTGTTTCTTGTGCATTTTGCACGAAAACACTGTGATGGTGTTATGAATCAATTACGAAGCACTCATTAGGAGGAAAAGCATATTGAATATATTAATCACTTCCATAATAAATTATATAACTGCACAATAAAAGCACGCACATTCTATTGGTAAATAGCTTATCATGGTCTACGATTTTTTCCCCCTTTATTACTTAATTAAATCCATAAATAGGAGAGCAAGGTGTTGAGGAAATGCCTTATAGGCGCTCAAACATGACAAAAGAACACAATGCTGGGAGGAGTGGCTGATAACACCAGAGAGCTGTGCAGCTCTTCAGAAGGACCTTGGTGTGTTGGAAACATGGGCAGAGAAGAACTCTCTGAAACTCAGTGAAGGAAAATGCTGCAGGGTTCTGCACCTGGAGAAGAACAACCCCATGCACCAGGACAGGCTGCTGGAAGGTAGCTCCGGGGAGAAGGACCTGGTGGTCTGGGAGATAACAAGCTGCCCAGCAGTGCTATTTGTGGCCAAGAGGGCCAGTGGGGTCTTGGGGTGCATTAGGAAGAGCACTGCCAGCAGGCAGATGGAGGTGATACTGTGCATCCAGGGCTGGCTGGTAAGGCCACATCCGGAGTGCTGTTTCCAGTTCTGGGCTCTGCAGGACAGGAGAGACATGGAGCTCCTGAAGAAGGTCCAGTGGATGGTGACAAAGATGATGGAGGGACTGGAGCATCTCACTGATGAGGAAAGGCTGAGGGAGCTGGGCCTGTTCAGCCTCGAGAAGAGGCAGCTGAGAGGGGACCTCACCCCTGTCTGTCAGTGTCAGCAGGGAGGGGGCAGAGGATGAACCAGGCTCTGCTCCATGGTGCTCAGCAGTGGGACAGGAGGAACAGGCAGGAACTGATGCCCAGGAAGTTCCACCTGAACATGAGCAAGAATTTCTTTACTATGCAGTGACTGAGGACTTGGACAGATTGTCCAGAGAGGGTGTGGAGCCTCCCTCACTGGAGATATTCCAGAACTGTATGGATGTGATCCCATGCCACATGCTCTGGGATGACCCCACTTGAGCAGGGAGGTTGAACCAACTGACCCATCATGATCCCTTCTAACCTTACCCATTCTGTGATTCTGTGAAAACCATGGGACTGAAAAATGACATCAGCCTGGGAGCCAGAAGCTGCAGATTGAAAAACAAAGATGTCACAGGGACCAAGAAGCTCGAATCCATCCATGGTCACCTCTAAAGGTCACCTATGGGGACAGTGGGCTGTGTGTGCTGAGCCCTAAGTGCAGGATGTCGTGGCAGTGCAGGGCTGGGTGCCATGGTGGGTGTTGCCCCCTGGGACCACACAGCCCCCCAGGACAGCCCCCTGGGCTGTGGGTGTTTTGCTGAGGGGGTGGATCTTAAGTGTTCTTCACTGGAGGACTGTTAGTATTTGTGCTATGCCACGATCATTTACAGGACTGTTGATTCAGTCTGTCTGTGCTACTGCTCCACCTCACACTACAAGGGAAACCAGAGCATTCTGTTCTTTTTCAACCTGTTTGTTCATTTTTGCATATTCTGAAACACAATCATTGTAATGAATGAAAGGTTTTTTCAGTATTGTCCAGTATGTGTTCAAACATGACATCCTACTTGTATTTTCTTTTTTATATTAGTGGCTGAAAATTTTTAAAAGCAATTTAGAAAATACATTAGAAAAAAAGCTATTCTCTAAAAATGCTTTAAATTTAAGAAGGCATGTATTTAATCAAAATGTTTAGTATGTTTGAGCATCATGGGCTTGGAGAAATAAAGCTAATAGCTTTCTCATTTAACAATACACAAAAGAAACAAAATCTGTAAATGATGTTTAGCAAAAAAGTTACCCAATTGACATAGAAAATGGTGAAGCAATTGCTTGGGAAATGTCATACCGTATGGCACTAACACACCTTGATATTTTACTGTATATAGTATCACAATAATAATTTCACAGCCTGATGTCCATGACATTTTAAAGTCCTTGAATAAATTCCTTGAATATTTAAAATTGGTAACACATGCTTATCACCTTTTTCATATTCTTCTTGGTATTCCTTTCTCTCAGAATCAAGAGAAAATGAATTATTTTCTCAGTTGAACAGTTTTTGTGTTGTCTCTGACAGTAAGGCTGATAATAAGTTGTACAAATTACATGGAAGTATAAAATATGTCTTGCAAAGTGCATGATTTAATGCACATCTCATTTTGGGATAGGTAGGCTTGTATCAGGCTGTGGATAACTCACTGAATCCAGTCAGATAACTTGAATCTGCAATTCAGTAATGTAAATGAAGCTTTGAGAAACTTGAATATCTTCAAAATGAAACAAAAAGAAAGAGCAACCTGGAACGTGTAACATTTGCTATGCACCTGTAAATGTCTCCTCAGGAAATGGAGAGCATTATCCCCTGAAGTGTCTCGGCTGCTCTGGGTTCAGTGGGTTTGCAGAGTTTCCTGGAGCAGAGGCAGCCATTCAATCCGAATTAGGCTCGAGGGTGCATGTGCCCGTAGGTGGCTGTGGTGACCTGCTGCTGCTGTGACCCTCTGTCATCATGCTGGAGCCCAGGCCAAAGTCCAGGCTGACCCTGGTGGTGTCCTCTTTGAGTCTCATGGTGCCATCCTGCAGGTGGAGGTGGTCAGATGGTCCTTTGTCCCTCCCAGAAAACACAGGTGCCATGGAACAGAGTGGGTGTGGGATTTGCCTGGATCCTTCCAGAAGTATGGAAAGAAACACTCAAGGGGGAGCTCAGAATCTTTCCGTGGCCCTTCAGGAGCTTTTCTGGTGGCAGCAGCTTCGGCCACCTTTTGGTCCTCCAGCAGGGAGAGCAAGTTGTGAATATCTCTGTGGGGAGTTCCCAAGGCTGGACTGTGGTCCTTCGAAGGGGTTGGCTTGATTTAGTGGAAGCTGCATGGACCAAAGGTCTTGAGCAAAACTAAAATGTTTATTGCCTGACATGAAGTAATTTCTCTATATGTAAGTGGGTTTTATATTTGTAGAAGGTATGCCAGAGGATGCTGAAATCTGTGGAACAAAGGATTCAACCCATGCTTAATTTAGGTTTCATTAAAGAAGCTTATAGTTAATGTTTAAATTCATGAAGAGAATAGTCCATAGTCAGGACCCTTTTTTAAAATGTGCACTTTACATAAAGGATATTTTTTAAATCAAAACTTTAACATTGGATGGTGGATGGTTGATGGCATCTTTTCTCACAGCACTAATGAAGGCAGAGAGGAAAACTTCTGAGTGCTTATGGTCATGTGAAAAATATTATTTTCATTTATTTATTAGGCTTGACATGACATTTCTTTAAAATTGCAGGACATAAGAATCTGTTGAAATTCAGTGGCTTATGCAGGGTGTCACAAAATGAAACTGCTATACATGACACTTATAAGCTTTCAGCAATAAACGATTAAGAACCTTAGAACAGAGGAACAGAGGCTGCCTAGAGCCTCTTTATGTGCACAACATTTCATTTAAGAGGTTGTTACAATTATCCACCATTGTACCATTTGCAGTATTTACTCATGTGCATCATTTCTATGTGCTTTTTCATGTCAATTAATGCTTTTCCAAGAGACCTGTCCTTGAAAATACAGCTGGCTTATGAATCCTTCAGGGTCTTATAGGAACCTTCTGCTCCTGGGGGTTGCAGTTTTCTCCCTCCCATGACTGACAATTGGATGCAGTCATGCTGAAAATGTTTAATGTGTGAGGATTCACAAAACTTTTTTTCAACCTTCCACTTTCCCAATGTGCACACGTACATCAGAGGTGCAGGCTATGTGTGAATGACCCAAAATACATTTCTGTATCAGAAAACCATAGTTTCCACTACTTCAGGAGGAATGAAAAGTTCTTTTGAAAGCCAAACTCCATATGAAGCAGGGAGGAAAAAAAGTGTCCATATTCAGAGAGTTCTTAGACAAGCATTTCTTATTATGTAAAGTGTGGTACAAGTCTTGTAGCTAATAGTGCAGTAACATAAATATCCGTGATGTTGTCTTCTTTGAAAGTTATATAAATGCAGCAGCATTTTAGATATATGTGGTTTTATAATTAATTTCAGCTTTTGATGGGTGAGGTGCAGTGGGATTTCCTTACAAAACACCAAATGGATAATAGGAAACAAAAAAGCATGTGTGTCCTTTCTTTTGTTTTAATCCAAGCAGTCATGCATTATTCAAGGTGAAATCCTACTGTATTCATCTGGAAAACAAAAAGCACAGCTAATATTGATTCATTTTCTCTTGCAAATGAGAGAATATAATTTTAACATGTTTAATTGATGCTACTTTATAAACCACATGGCCTATATAAGCCAGTAATTTGGTTTTGTTCTTTAAAAATCTTACTAATGAACCACTGTGAATAAATAAAGAGAGAACAAACAACATTTGCTGTCCTGCCTACAAAAAAACAAAATCAAACCCCATATCGAACAAAGGGACTGTACATGCTTCTTGCTGGAATTGTTCACCTGGATTGCCAGAAAAAATGAATCCCTTTTGTGTGGTTGTGGGAAAAGGTAGTCTCTTCTGTGATGAAGTCAGCAGACAATATAAATGCTGAAATCCCAGGTTCTGGAAAATCTAACTGAATTATTTTCAAGCATAACTGTATATTGCTTTAGGTATTTTTCTATACTATAAAAAAAAGTCAATCAACAGCCAAATATGGTGTTGGTGATTCTTTTTTTTAATGTATTTTACTTTGCTTGCTAATGAAACTTTTCAAATTATTGTCTATATTATTTAAATGGAATTTATTTGCATATTTGAGTTGATGCCTTATGATCTTAGAGGATATATTTGAGAATGGAATGGAAATGTTGCTGCTGAAATAAGCTGGTGTGAATTTGAATCTTGTCCCCAAACCATAACTAAGCAAAGTCAAGAAAAGTTGATTTAGCTTGTCCATGAAAATACTAGATTATGTAAGTGTACACGAACCACTGCTTGAAATATAAACAAATGCCTGCTGTAAAATTGACTGCACAGGAGTGAGTCATTAACAATGAGAGTAAAACTTGGATGGAAGTTAAAAGGGCTAAGAGGTATCATAGGGTGAGGAGGATGAGTTCTGCTGCCAAAGATGTATGGCAGACAAATATACTGAGATCAGCTATATATCCTGAATCTATTGCTATCAAGTGCAAAAACTACTTTTGGGCAGCCACTAAAGAGACATTTGAACTGGGCATGGGACAAGCCAAGCTGTAGAATATTCATAGTGGCAATTATTAAGTCTGAAATATGGAGGTAGGTGAATGCCCTAATTAGCAAGAGTTGCATACACAGAAGCCACTGCTTTATGCACACTAGGAAACGAACCATGTATCTTATTATCTAATAATGTCCCATTTTTTATTGAATGCTAAATGTGTTAAGATAACTGGAGCAAGTGGTTGAAGAGATAACATTTCCTTAAAAAGTATAATGGCATTGGTAGGTTTGAGACAGATTAGGCTGATTTAATAATTCTACACAGGGCTGTGCAGGATACAACCAGACCTAATAGCTGTTCCTTTTCAGAAAAACCTAAACTAAGCAAACAAATAAAAAACCCAACCAAACCCCCC
>VXAC01006739.1:191619-206883 GCA_013399225.1 Rhipidura dahli
CCAACCAACCCTCCCCCCCCTCCCCCCAAACCACATACAAATAACAGAATAATATGGAATTACTCCAGTGCATTTGTTAAAATTTTGGTGCATAAAATTAGAGATTCCTTCTCCTGGAAAATTGGACTCTGCAGGATATTCTGTCACTTTTTTATTTTGTCACACATATTTTTTTTCCTGGTACTGGCAGGTGGCAGAAGGCTTGTGAGCCCTGTGGTGGTCCTTGCATACCATGTTCAGATAGTGGGAGCAGCATCTCTGCTTCAGCTCATGGAGAGAGGTTGTTTCTCTGCCTTTGGACAAGGGTGGAGTCCACCTCATCCGTTATGAGAATAAATACAAAGTTTACTTCAAAAGAAGGCTATGTGCATTTTGGGTTGAAGAGAGAATGGATGGAAAACATATGGGTTTATGTTTTGGTTTTGTTTTGTTTTGTTTTTAGTAACAGCATGACAAAAACTCCTGTGGAAATAGGATCTTGATGGATTTAAAAAATAAAAGCTAAAAAGATGATTACATAGTAGCAAAATAATATAAATGGGTCTACAAATAAGTGCTTATTTATTTCAGAGCAGTATCCTCTTCCACCAAAAATCAGGACAGCTCTTAGGTCTGGGAACTTGAGTGAAAAATAAAACCACTGACAAAAAGCCCTTGAGCTCAATTATTTTGCAGGATAAAAATCTTGAGCTGATTCTTTTCATAAGCTAAAATAATAGAACAGCACAGTGGAATACAGCTGTTGAAATAACTTCAATTGTTTTTTTCTTTATTCAGACTGCTTGGTCAGTATTCACCTCCCCAAGAAACAAAGTGAAGGGTCTCTGAGTTGCCTTAATTTGTTTGGGGAAATTGTGGCAATTAGGAAGCCACATGGAGATGGTGAAGATGGTACATTGACTTTGTTGTAGTCACCAGGAAATGTCCTAGGGATTCAACCTAGAGGGTCTCTGTGGTTTCCTATAGAATACCTCCTCCACTGAATTAAGTAGAAACTAGAAGAGAGCAGGAAATGTTAAAAAAAGAAAATAAAAGGAAAAGGAAAAGAAAAGGAAAGGAAGGAAAAGAAAAGAAAAAAAGAAAAGAAAGGAGGAAAGAAAGGAGAAAAGAAAAGAAAAGAAAAGAAAAGAAAAGAAAAGAAAAGAAAAGAAAAGAAAAGAAAAGAAAAGAAAAGAAAAGAAAAGAAAAGAAAAGAAAAGAAAAGAAAAGAAAAGAAAAGAAAAGAAAAGAAAAGAAAAGAAAAGAAAAGAGAGAAAAAGGTAGCTAGGCATTAAGAGGAAATTTGTAAGGAGCACTACTTAAGGACATTTATGAAAACAAATGTCTCTAAACCTAGTTTTCAGGATTTGTTTTCTTTTATTGCACTAAAGAGTGGTAGTGAATATTCGTCTAGATCAAGGATATCACAGATAATTATTTCACATTAATTCTGCAAACAAAATATAACATCTCATTAATTCTTACTGTGCCTGATGGTTTGGATTCTGTCTGGTCTAGATACAGATCAAATCATTACTTTGATTGTATCTGTTCTCTTTTTTTCCTACAGATGCGTGGTAAAAAAGATTAATTAAAAAAACCAACAGGAGGGCAAGGGAAACACCAGAGCATGGAATTTAGATGGGTATTTCTCTCATTTCTCAAGAACAGTCTTTGACTGCAACAGTGTTTGACTGTGCAGCAAACAATAACTGTGTGAAGTGTTATATTTGTCACAGTTATTATTATGCAAGAGCAGCTATAAAAATATTATCTGCTGAAGCATCTCTTCTGTGAGTACAGTATAGAAAGCCTGTGACTTATCTGCAGGTACACGATATGTGTTTAAGATTTTTACTCACATGTGTGTATATTAACTGAAAAGTACTACAGAGGCCAATTATTTTAAACATCTTGATTTCAAGGTCACTATAATTTGTTACTTGTTGGCATAATAGAGGAAAAGAAAGATGAGAAAGAAAACTGAGGGAGTCCTTAGGTAGAGTATAAAAAAAACCCCAAAGAAACCAGCAAAAAAGCAAAATACATTTCAAAAAGGAGTGATGTCATGAGTGGTAAGTGGAAGCAAAATATGTAGTGAGAAGAAAAAAAACCAAAGTTTTGATAGAACTTGATTCTCATTAATAATTGATGAAGGCTGCATAAATTGATTTTGTTAACTCTTTTTACTTTGATGTTTAATTCATGGTTTAAAAAATACAAAATGTTTAAGAAAGCTTCTTTAGAGTATATTAAAATACTTTTTGTGAATGGCTTATGTTTGGAGATTAGGTTTATTGTTATGATTAGAGATATGAACAGCTGCCTAATTTAGAACTCAAGTACAAAGAACATGAATGGGATAATCAGGAAAATCCAAAGTATCCTCCTCCCTTTTTACATTCCTCATTTAAAACCAAAATACACATTACAGAAAACATCTATGATGTAAACTGACCTATAACTGTTTTATCGTGTGTAATTGCTTGATTTGTTTCCATTTAAGACCAAAAATGTGAATCTGTTGTAGATCAGAAAAACTTGACGGGACCTGACACAAGACCATTGTGATTTTGAGAGCTGGATATAACAGTGCTTATGAACAGCCATTTTTTGTTTTATTCTGTTGAATTTATTAGATTTTTTTTTTTTAATGATGTACTTGGCTTAGTGAAAATCAAGTTTTAACTGCTTCAATAAACCTGTTTTTTCTTTTGTGCAAAAAGATGTACAAAGTGATGAAATCAGACACAATCTCAAACCAGTTGTTAGAATATTCTGGCTGTCAAGCAACTGACAGAAAAAGTGATCAGGTCACTTTAATGGTTTTTTTCCAGGCAATACACCTTCATTTAGTATGTTTTTTTCCATGGAATTGGGGGAAAAAAAAAAAAAAAGAAAAAAAAGAGAGAGACACAAATGAGTGGCTCTGAAGAAAATAACCTAGGAGGGAGGAGAAATAATAGGCAGCAAATGTCTGTGCTACCTTGCTGTAAGTGCTCAGTTGGTGTTGTCATGCACTCAGCAGCTCTCTGAGGTGCATTGCTGAGGTGTTATCTCCACTTACAGGATCCCTCATTTGACCATCAGCACTGCCTGTGCTGGGATCTCAGGGGAGCAGTAAGAAAAAAGCGCTGAAGGTACAATATGCTGCATTTGGTGCCTGATTGTCTGCATTTGCAGACTTAAGCTGTGCCAGGGAAAATATAGGTTAGAAATTAGGAAGAAGTTTTTTTACAGAAAGAGTGATAAAGTACTGGAATGGTCTGCCTGGGGAGGTGGTGGAGTCACCATCCCTGGATGTGTTTGGATGTGACACTCGGTGCCAGGGTTTAGCTGAGGTGTTGGGGCAGGGGTTGGACTCGATGATCTTGAAGGTCTCTTCCAACCTGGTGATTCTGTGATTCTGTGATACTAAAACTCATCTCCAACAAGGCTTTGGTTGATTTTACTCATAGAGTCTGATACTAGGGATTTTTTATCAGTTAGGACATAACAGCCTAGCAGTATTGTTATGACTTGTTGAAGAATTATGCAGCAAATTGCTTGTCATGTGTGGAAGTACTGATTTTTTTTTTTTTCTTTTCCATTTTGGCATTTTATACTCAAGTCAGTCATCAGATAAATACACTTCCTTTTGGTTTCCTACTACGACTAACATCATCAGAGATCACAAGGTAGTACTGTGCAATAGGAAAATTGCAAGCAAACCTTTATGGAGAGGATGCACATTATTTAGAATAGGAAGCAAGTTTAAGGGGACCAAAACCACTTCTGCTAACCCAGCATTTGCTTGCAGCCCTCTCAGCCTGTGGTCCCAGCCCTAGAGGGGCTTCTCCTTGGCAGTGTTCCAGAGACATTTGTGATCTGGGAAGGAGCAAAAGTTGGAGTGCACAGATGGCACAGGTAGAAAATGACATGAACAGAATTTTGGGGCCAAGAATTTGGACCTTGTGGTTTACCCCCACCTGTTCAAGAGCACACAAGTAGCTGCTTCTGCCTCTGATCATTTCCATGTCTCACAGAAACTCAGTGAGAAGGGAAGTATGACCTCTATTTGAATGTTCCTTTTTACTGCACAAGACTTATGCTGCCATTTAGGGATAGAGGTGCAATTTTTATCCTTATGGACTTTGGAAATCATCATGCACCCTATTTAAGAAGGTTTTTCTTAAGAATGGCCTAAGAAGGCATTTTCTTAATGCCTTAAGTGGTCCTAAAGAGCAGGCAGAAGTGATGGGTGGCCCCAATCTTGCTTGTTACACTCTAGAAGTAATATCTTCACTTTGGACCAGAAAGAGAGAAATGCCAACTGCTTTTAATGGCTTTTCTGCAATTAGATACTGATAGCAATAGCTGAGAAAGAATGGTATGTTTTCTGTGCATATGGTTCCAGGAAAACACTGCTGGTCTGCAAGGATGTGTTGTAAGAATGTGTTATAGCCTGAACAGTCACAGCAGAGACCTTGAAAGCACAGACACAAGCAACAAGAGTTACACCAGAGGGCCATGTATTGATCAGGATGAATGCAACCCAGAGGGACACAGGGTTGAGAGAATTACAAAACCAATAAACAAGGTTTAATTGTGCTAATGAAGCCATTAGTGTGCTGTCTCAGAGGTATATACCTTGAAAAGTAGTGAGAATAGCAGGAATCCCTTATTGGAGGCAATTCTATATCTTTATTGACAAAGAGAGACTGGACCCTTCCATTTAGACATTTGCCAATGACTGCTTGGAGCCACGAGTTAAATGTGGATGCCATTTGTATCAACTGCTGAAAACTGTTCATTACTAATAACACAAATGAAATTGTCCTTAGATTGTATTTGTGAGCCCATAACAACAACAACAACAACAACAAAATACTGCTGCTGCCATGTGTTGGAATAGGTTTGTCCTGTATCCTGTACAGTAAAGGTATTGTCTGCTCTCATTAAAAACAACAGTAATTTAGTATCTGGTGTAAGGTTTTGATGATTATGTTAAATTGGTCTGCTATCCCACTGTTAAATCTGAATGCAACATCTCATCGGAGTGAAGTCTATTTTAAAGTATCATCAAAAAGGTCCTTTGTGTATTAATTATTTCACAGTTTCTTTTGTGAATGTCTTCGGAACAACCTGCCAGGAGTATACTTATGATAAATATCCATTTTCCCTGACTGAGACTACTAGCAAAAATATCAAGGTTTTACGGTAATTAGTTCTTTTTCAGATCTGTGTATAATCTTTTGATTGCATTTCTTATTTCATTTTGGTACAGATAATTAATACCATATCCTGTAACATGATTTCCTATAAAAACAGACTGTATGTGTTCTTTTTATTTAAGAGTGCAGCGCACCACAATTATGAATTTAATAGACTGGAGGATTAAAAGGACTGCTGTGTCTTGATTACAATGGAGTGCTGCTTTCAGAGTTTCAAGGTGCAAGATGCTTGCCAGGAATGTGCTTTTGTTCAGCCTGTAAGCCTAGATGGACCCTGGGGAATCTCAGCTTAAGTGTCTGTGGTGGTGACAGAGGTTGGTTGGATGTGAACTTGGCATCCTTTTCCCCTTTTCTCCTCGTGCAGTACTGGAAGTGAGCTCCCAGCATGGGTGGGGCTTCTGGTCTCTCATAGAAAGGATCTCCGTGCTTGGCTCTCTCAAGATGCTTTCCCAGCAGCCAGAGTGTTGTTGTGTTTTTCCTCTAAATCCAAACAACTCCTTGGTCTTTCTGTTGTGCATGTTTGGCCCATGAGCTATTCAGTTGTTGAATTTCTCCAGCTACTTTGCCTCTAATTCCTTCATCTTTGGGAATGACATTTGGTGGAATCTAGTCCACAGAGCAGTTATCTTCATGAGTGGAGTATTTCAAGTTTAAGATGATATGCATACTGTCTCAAGGATCAGAATGAAGGATAGCACAGTCATTTGTCTGGCAAAACCAACTCCTGTATAAATCTGTTAACTCTACTTGTCTTTTCAGATAAGTTCAGTTCAGCCTTTGACTTGACTTCCTTTGATTTCTCTTAATTTTACCCATACTTTTTAACAATTTAATTTTCTTTTTTAAGAAATCCATTTTCTTCTACTTTCTATGCTTGATTTTTTCCATTTCTTTTACTAGAAAGAATCCCAATTGTGGTGTAATATCTGAAATTCAGACTGATTCTCAACCTGCCATCCACTGGTAAATTACTACATGCGGTCTGTATTCTCTCAACTTGTATCTGATTTCATTTAGTTATCTTTTTTTAGTGGATTGATAATAATGAAAAATAACTGTTTTGATATCTAGATGTCGATTATTTCTACTATATCAGGCACAATACTGACAGAAACTCACCCTTCATAAAGCTATTAGAACAGAATTTGAGATTTGTCATACCACTGATTCAGCTGTAGAACAGAAGAAAACAGTGAAAAGAACTGCAGAGTTGTGTCAGTGGCAAACAAAATTCACAGTATATTGAAATATTACAAAGCCTTTTGGTTCACAAAGTGCTCATGGTTATCTGCTGTATTACATAACTTTAATCTGTGCTGCTTTAGAAAGCAAAAAGGCTCTTTTTTTGGTGGCATTAAGCTGTCTGCACTACAGAGGCTGACATTTTGAAAGGTAAATGGTAAGTTTGAGTGTCTCAGAAGTCAGTTTAAGATGACTTAAAGACTTTAAGAAGTTAAGCGCCTGCCATCTGTAAAGTAGTCTTTTTTGAGGCCACTAAACTTGAACACCCAAAATCATTATCCATTTCTGAGAATTTTGCTCACACAATAGCTGCATGGTTTATTTTCAAGGTGTCTCCTGTTTTAAGCTATTCATAGGCCAAAGAGGAAAAGAAGTCTACATGGAACAAACAAATGCTGGAAGGCAACATGGCACACTACAGGGTTTGAATGAGCTACCTGATTGTCCCAAAATTTCTACAAGCACAGCAAAGAGTTTACCTCACTTCTAGTTTGGTGTTTTCATACAGTGGGTGTCAATACAGCTCACAAAGAATTTGTTCATGGCCAATCCTTTTCCAGGGATTTTATTTCTGTATGTCACAGTTTTCATAGGGTTTTGGTTTGATATATAAGCATGTTGTTATCAGGGCAAATTAGAATCTTAATGGACCAGGAATTGGGTTGTACTCAAATAAATATTGGCCTCAGAGCAGAGGGATAGGAAATCTCAATTGCTTCTGTTTTGATCTTTGCAGAAATGCCAAATGAAGAGAAACCATAGTGAGCAGTGAATAGGGGAACACAGAAGCTGAGTACAATATACCAGGGAAGAGTCTTTTTTTTAAAGGGAATTCATGCTTAGATCAAATCGGGTTTGCCATTTGATACAGCTTGCCAGGATTTCCAGAAGGAATTAGATAGTTCCCTTTAATCAAAGGCTCTTATGGAAATGAAGCTGTGATGGGAAGGAGGAAAGATCCTCACAGGTGTGGGTAGCTGCTTAAAGAAGAACAGGACCCTGCCCTTTCTTTGCTGAGGTATTAACTGCAATTAGGGTAAAATAATATGTAAAATAAATGCATAAAGGATATTGGTACAATGATGGTGTATAGCAGTAAGGGATGTTGTTTGCTGCTTTTTGCAGAAGTAAACTTGTGATTTTCTGAAATTATTTCAGTGACTGGCCAGAGATGAACCTTACACTGCTAACAAACATTGAGCTGTGTCACCTGACAGTGAGTAGATTTAAATCTCTCACACATCTCTGAGCCATTTGTTCCCTGTTCACTTAGAGAAATCAGGGAACCTGCCTGAGTCAATCCCCCTGACCTGTTAGTGAGATGTGCAACAAAAAAGCCTTAGGGAAACCTGAGACCAGCTCTCCTAATGAACTGGAAATGTGAATTCTTTGAGAGTAAACTCTGCTGGCTTCAAGGAATTTTGGCTCAGTCCATCTTTGCTGCTTTGCTGCTGTGGTAACTAAGCCAAGTGACCAGAAAAATTGGCTCCATCCTTTTGTAGCTATAAATTCCTTAAGACTCAGTCAAATAGCTGTGTGGTTTTGAACACCTTAAATGTAACCAGAGGGGAAACATTTTCAGACACATAATATATATTCAAGGGATTATCTGAAAGGGAGATTAAACAGGAATGTGAATTAAACATTCATATCAGAGCAAGATGGAAGAAAATCTGCTTCAGACCAGCCTGGTTGGAAGAAGGAAATAAACTTGAAATTTTGCAAACTTTATTTTTTTAATTGGATATTGGAGTCCTACTTTGCGATACCCAGAGTCTTTTGAAGTGTTTTCAATATCCTTATTTTGAAAATTATTCTGAACATACCTTTGTCTCCTAATTTGTAAGTTTTTGTTCAGTTTTGATATTTTTCTGATAGATGAAACCTCTGAGCTTTTTAAAGTAAAGAGTCACTTGAGAAAGTTGTTTTTCTGTATCCCTGAACAACTTTTCTGGAAAATGCAATAAATTTATTTGCAGTTCCTATAAGTAGAATTAGATAGTTCTGGCTAGATATTTCAATAATGCTATAGACATTTGCTCTCTTACTGTATTTACTTCTGAGGTTAAAGTATCAAAAGTCAGGTACATATCTGGGCTTCTGACTTTGTGATGATATACTTGGAAATAGGGCTATTTTTTAAATTGTCTTATTACTAACAATCTTTTCTTGGGTTTTTTGGGGTTTTTTTAGGGGCATATCACTCAGTAAAAAATGGACCTCTGCAGTGCTAGCCATGGGGAAAAACAAAATAACAGATGATTTGTGTCTCAAACTTCATTGTTCTTTCAGTCGAAGTAGAGGGCATTAGTATAGTGAGAAAATATCTAATCTTTGTGATTTCAGTATTCCTTTCTCATATTTAACTGCTGCATCCAAAAGTAATATAATACAGATTTCTCACTATGTTTTGTAATTCATCCATCCATTCAGTTCATAGACAATGCAGCACAAGTACCCTGTTTGTTTTGGCTGACACTGGTTTAGTTTGGTTTTTTGTTTTGTTTTGTTTTTCTAAATGACACATTCTCCCTAATCCTACTGTCACTTCTAAGTCACTTGGAAATGGTTTGACTAACAGAATAAACCATGTTTATGGTTAATTCTCATTGTGTTTAGCTGTGGTCTTGGTGATGGCTATATCTTTTGGAGCAAATCCACGCAGAGGTATATAGCTGAAGAGTAACATATTTTAAATGAATTGCAAGAAAAAGTTAGGCTTTTTCATTATTTCTTTTTTAATTTGTTTCTCAATGGCAGAGACTATTTTAAATATGGTATTAAGGCTGTGCAATTAAACTTTGGAATCATATTATCTTAAATAATGTTTCAACAAGTTAGAAACCAAAGCATGAAAATTATTTGCATTTAATTGTGTTTAATTTTATAAAGAAAAGCAAAAAACACATACAATATTATGTGAATTTATATCAATATTTTTCCCTAGATAGGACTTGTTCTTTACAATTAATATGTTATTTATCTGTCTCATGAATTTGAAGTTTCAAAAATTCCAAATACAGTACATAATTATGTGAAATGAAAAGACAGATGGTTTAAGAAAATTGGTGATATCATGCCTTTGAGATTCATCAGGTATTAGTCCTGAGAACTTGCATTTATTTTGAAGTTCACTAAACGTTTGTTTTCACACTTTGTAGAACTTGGATAGGTAGCATCTGCATAAGGCTCCTCAAATTTTGTTCATGTTCAAAACCACTGCAGACAGGAGTCTAGCTTTAGTTACAAACAGTCAAACAAACTCCAAAATAACCCCAGTGACATGATTTTGGTAGTACTCATATGAAGCTTCATGTACCCTAGGAAGAAAAAAGATTTGTATTCTCTGGGAGTTTTTTCAACTTGTTAAATGCCTGTTTAAATACAGTCAATAAGATCGAAAATCAAGTCTAGTGTTGGAGATTTCCTGCCACAGCAAAACAAATTTTCCCAGTAATTTAATCAAAGGATTGATCTGAGTTTATACGGGGCCATTTAAAGGGAAAAAAATATGAAATTTCTAAGATACACTTTTAAATATCATCCTGCAAACCCAATTCTAACTCCATGATATCTCAGTTTTTGGAAAATATGAAATTCTCAGTATTGTACCAAAATAGCGGCAAAAAGTCATCACTTCATTCTGTGAGGGCTGTTATACTTTTGGATCAAATGAATCCCTAAAATCTGTATGTAGATCTCAGGGATTCCAGGCTGGCGAGGTCAGTTCTGATGAGACCCCTTCTCAGGCAGAGCAGGGTCCCTGCCCCCAGCACAGTGGGGAGGGAGAGTTTGTGCTTTTACCATGCAGATGACCCATAGGTTTGTTCATTTTAATGTTATTGTGCAAATCAAAATGATGAAAATGTGACAGAAACAGGGAGCATTACTGTACTTTTCCTTGCTGTTGGAGAAGGGCATCACCACTTCAGTGCCTCTGATCTTCAAGCACTAATTCAACCTCAGCTATTACTTCAGGGGAAACTGGGGGAGAAAAGTAAAGTCCTGGTTTGAAGGTTGAGTTGAGAGGATGCAATCACCATTTGAGTCAACGGGACATGTAAGGAACCAGTCAGACTGGGAT
This sequence comes from Rhipidura dahli, assembly GCA_013399225.1. Classification (NCBI taxonomy): domain Eukaryota; kingdom Metazoa; phylum Chordata; class Aves; order Passeriformes; family Rhipiduridae; genus Rhipidura; species Rhipidura dahli. The sequence goes on from VXAC01006739.1 coordinate 202,138, forward strand.
GAGGCAGAGAATGACTTTTTCAGATTTAGAGGAATTCCTTGATGGAACAGTGCTTGGTATTAAGGAGTTCCTGTGTGGAGGCTCTGTCTGCCATCCACTAGATAGGATTTCTTCTTTGGGGATGAGGAGAGCTTTTAAAATTATTTTTGGCAATGGAAATAACTGCAGAACTGGTCATGAAAGGATGGCACTAAAAGAAAGATGCATGGAAAAAAACCCAAAGGGATAAATGTAGCTGAAACTGTGGGGAGCTTTTCTACCTTTTTGTTTGTTTAAAAAATCCAACAACCTAATATGTATGAAAAAGCTAGGAATGCATAGATCCCCACAGATGCACAAGACATACTTCAGTCCTTTGGAATTGCCTTTCTGAGAAATGTGTTAATTTATTTTATTTTGTCCAGAGGCAAAGAAAGGTACTGCCTGTAGCAGGTAATCCTGTAGAAATATGATCATCAAAGTATTGCTTATGCTGATTCCTGCTGAGAAATTACAGGGGAAATGGGCTCAGGACTTGCCTAAGTGAGTTTTGCTACTGAAACACATTTAGATGGAAGTGTGGATCTCATAAGATGTAATCAGTTTGCCTTCTGGTGTTATGGTTATGTTTGCAGCAGGTTTATAGCTTTGCGATTGCTGTATCTGTTAGGGAACAGATATAAAAGGCATTTCACCATAATTTGAAGGAGCACTTAAGTCTCCTGGGGTAAAATCTGGTTTTGGTTGCTATGTCAAAGTTTTAGTAGTAATGTTGAGTAAATTTTATATTTAAATTCTGATTCCTCGTTTAGGAAAAATTAAAATAATAAATCTTTCCTACAAATACAGTATGAGTACTGAGATATGATTCTAAAAATAATAAAGCATTGTATGTTTCCTAGTCTACATTATGTTTGTTAAATTTTGAAATTGGTCCACGTTTTGGCTTTCTCCAACAGAATAAGAAGGAGACTACAAAATTTCATCTCAGTGTAAGACTACTGTAGCAAAGAATACACTAATTTATGTGGTAGATAATTCTCTCAGGATTTTTCTTCTGTAAGCTTTAATTACAGAATTTCAAACATATTATATACAGGAGTAAGGAGAAAGAAAACTCAAAGCATAAAATTTATTAACTCAAATCATAAATCTGAAAGACAGAGTAATCACATCATCTGAAGAAAACAAGTGCTGTTGTAGAGGAAAATATTTACAGTGTTGTAGGAAAAAAATGTTCAAAAAGCCTCCCCCCCTTTTAAGAGTCTATATTTTATTTTACACACTCAAATTAATTTTAAAAAGTTTTATTATTTTTTTAAACATCTGTAGGAAACTATATTTTTTTTCAGTTTCCACTAGATCCACTGTCTTTGTTGAACAGTAAAAAAAAAGATGTATTTCAGTATGTTGTATTTTAACTTAATTATTCAGGCTTATGTTACAAGGATGCTTCCATTTTATAGAAGGCATGAATCTTGTCAGTATGCTGTTGTAATAACTGTCATCTGACTAAAATTATATATCCTGCCATTAGTTTTGAAATGGATTTATGAATTTCAGGTTCAGGATTTTTCAGCTGTAAACACCTTGGGAGGAAGGGAGTTGTCTTTGCTTTTCTGACTCAGACAGCATCAGGAGCTCATATTCCCCAGAAGTGAGTGGACCAAAACTAGACGCAGAGTTATGTCAGATTTTTATTTTTATTTATTTCCTCTACTTTTGTAAGGTTTGGTTTTTTTTTTTGTTTGGTTTTATTTTTGGTTTTGGTTTTTTTGTTTTGGTGCCAGATTTCTTTTTTTTTTTTTTTTTTTTTTTTTTTTTTTTTTTTTNTATGTTGCTTTTTTAGAAAAAAAGTCATAGACTGATAATTTAAAAACTCCTACTTACTCTTTCTATTAACACCTGAGTTTTACACAGCACCCTTCTCTCATTTTGAAGATTTATAAATTCCCATTGAAACCCAAAAATTTATCAATTTAAAGCATGAAGAAAAGCTCCAGACATAGTTTTATCTATCAAGATAAATCAATTAAGTTAGTGTTTATTTGTTTTTGGTTTTTGAAAATATGTTAGTACTTTAAAGTGTATTACTTTTTGCAGGAAATATATATTTTAAAAAGGCATAAAAGGTTATGGTTAATTCTGGTAAAATTGAATTGTTATTCTTACAAAGGTGGAAGCATGTCTGATCACCAAAGCACTCAGAGATATAAAGATTGAGATTGTATAAATTCTAGGACTATTTTCTCTTAATCAATCTTGATTCGTCTCCTTGTTTTTGTTTTTCTCTGAATGCAATACTTCCTGCTAAGATCTTCTTTTCCCTAATCTCAATTAGATTTTTCCCATAGCACATGAGTTATTTCATATTTCAATGAATCTTTACTCTAGTTTCAAAGCCTATAATTTTTGGTACATTTATTATGCAGTTTGTGGAAGAGTGTTTTGTTTTAAATGGAAATAAACTTTAATCTCTGGAATTACAAGATAATAAGCATTTATTATTATGTGATTAATGCTTCTGTGAAATGAAGATGTCTTTGATGTTTTCTTTTAAAAGTGCACGGACATTCCTTTTTGTCCTCCCAATGCCACAAATGTGAAGTAAAAATTGATCCTGTGGCATTTTTACAGAAAAAAAAGTTTATTAAGTAACGGGAACCGTAATTCTTTCAGGATATTCTCTAAAGAACTTAGCTTCTAGCATGTTTCAGAAAACTGGCTCTTATTTCTTCTGTTTGGTTATCTACTAAGAACAAAATACCTGATTTTCTTTTCAGTGATGACCTTTTAAGTATGTGATTTTTTTTGTTTGTTTGTTGGTTTGGTTTGGTTTTGGTTGTTTTTTTCTTAGTAAATCTTTAATGCTTAATCTTAGCCTAGTTCTGAGCTTTCCCAGTGGCAATGTTTTGGGCATGCTACCAGGAGTGGTCCTTGCTTGTAGTTCTCCACTGTAGGTGATTGGAAGGTGACTGGAATCATTTGCCCAAGTGGTGCTGCATAACTGCTGGAGGAGATCCTGTAATGATGTGTTTTCCTATGGCAAGGACATAATACTTGGCCCATGGTTGTGCCAACCAGGAGAAACCACAAAAAGGAACTAGTCCAGGCCTATCTCCTTTCACCCCTCTTAATTTTTTATTCCTGCCTGCATTGCTGTGACTGCACCTAGAGACATTATTACTCTCCAGATAACCAGATCAGAAACAGCACAGTGCGGCAACATCTTCTTCCAAGCCTTTTTCTCCTTTTCCTCTTGTCTAGAATCACCAATGCATGGCCAATGAGAAGGTGCATTTCATATGTTGGCTACTCTTGTGGAAAGGAAAGTGTGTTACTCATTCTCTTATTGCATTATGGATATTAAAATATAACTTTTGGAAATTGTTATTATTTCCCATTCTTCCCCTGAAGGGTTAAACAGAACCACATTGCACTCCTGCCCTTAAAATAGGAGTACAAGTAGTGTAGCTCTCTACTTTAGAGCATTTCTCTTTTTTCTGATTGCAATTTCAAACCCAAACTCTTACTAATATGTGAAGTTACTGTTCAGAAAACCTGTGAAGGAAAATCCATACTTCATTTAAGTGTCCCTTTCATCAGGACGAGTCAGAGCACTGAGAGCATGAAGGTGTCACTGGGAAAGAGACAGGGAGCCTTGTGCTGGTGGCAAGTGATTCGTTAGCATTGCTAAGGAGGCAGCTTTGTGTAGGGTGCAGTGCTCTTGCAGAAAATGTGCTTCTCTGGCATGAGAGGAGGAAAGACACAGATTGAGGCTGGAACAAATTTTCAGTTGTGGTTTCTGAAGAAAGGCAAAGCACAGGACTCCTTTGCTGACGATGTTCAGCACAGCAACCACAAGCCGGCTGTTTTCAAGGCATGAACTGCAGCAGTAATAATAACTCACAGGTATTTTCAGATCAGAATATATGGAGATAGTCATCTCATTAGAAATCAAGGAAATAATCTCCTGAACACCCATTTCAGAGGACAGTTATTGACCTAGTACCACTCCATATGAAAAAAATACATTTAATATCATCTTGCAGGGATGTTGTGTCAGAATTTGCACATGTTGCTTTGATTTATTTTGTCAGGGAGGACAGCAAGGTATTAGGAAGAATGAAGGATTAAACATAATATTAATAAATTGCTTCCTTCTACTATGTTTTTTCTGGTAGTCAACTTTTTATTTGAGATATAGTGGGGGATTTTTAAAAAGAATATTCTAATTGCTGTCATTCAGATGTGACAAATAGAGGAAGAAACCTATAAATGTCATTGGTTCTGCCTAGGTAGCCATCAGGCCATGTTCTCTCCAGGTGGATCGTACTAAATGTAGGGAAGAGGGTAAGGTAAGGTGCTTTGAATATAGGGTAAAGTGCTTTGGATATTGTTCAACAGAAAATATTACAAACAGTGATTAACCTGGGTTACTAGGCAGATTCCTAATTTCTTGGATGATGTCTGGTATCTGTAACTTCTGTTGGGAAGCTTGGAACAGTGCTTGAAGGAAGAGGCACATTTTAATAAAGTTGTTAGGTAAAGCTTTTGTGGCCCTTCACTTCCTCTTCTATTCTCAAGAAATTCTCCAGTCCTCTTTCAGGTGAATTATTGAGCACATCCAATATCTTGGGCATTGGCTGACAACCTGATGTAGTTTTTAGCTGTGTTTACTCTAATATTTGAATTTTATTAGTCAGGGTGTCAGGAGGTTTCTGCTTTTGATAAAGAGATCTGAATTTGTGCTTTTTTTTTTTTTTT
>VXAC01006739.1:206916-239947 GCA_013399225.1 Rhipidura dahli
TTTTTTAATTACTGTCAGCTATGAACGGAAATGTGGGACTCCATGTCCTGCTGTACCAGGGAGTGCAGCCAGTTAGAATCTGGTCTGTCCATCCAGCATTTCTTGTGGACCATGTTCTAGTTAGTAGTGAAGCTGAGGGCTCTGAAGGGTGAGAGGGAAATGTGTCCTCCTTATAAATGTTGACATTTTAAATTTTTATGTAGAGAAATAGATATACGCATGCGCAATTATTTAATATTATAATTGCATATTATTAATAATTGACATTATAGTTATAGAACTATAGAATTATTTGGGTTGGAAGGGACCTTTAAATTAAGGTCATCTAATCCAACAACCAGGCAATGAGCAGTGACTTCTTCCACTAGATCAGGTTGCTCAGAGCCCATCCAACCTGGCCTTGAATGTTTCCAGAAATGGGGCACCCACCACATCTCTATACAACCTATTCCAGTGTTTCAGCACCTGTATAAAAAAAAAATTCTTCCTTTATTAGCCTGAATTTGCCTTTAGTTTAAAACCAACACTACTTGTCCCATGGCTACAGGTTCAATCCAGCTACACTTTATTAAGCTGCCATTCCTCAGTGCATTCTAGGACATAATTGATATTATTTACTGAGCTTAGTTTAAAAATCATTTAAAACTGGTATTTTTACCCAAGCTAGAGGTTTTCCCAATTCTTAGATTTGTTTCCTTGGTTTTAAACTCAGTTTGCTCTAGGCTATCACTTCTGTATCTTGCTTTCTGAAAACATTCAAGCAATCAATTTTGCTCACATCAGTGCTCCTTGTAAACAAATTTTAAGTTACCACACTTCAGTATGCACACTGGGAGTAGAACTGTACACAGTGCTGTGGTATTACTTACCATAGCATTAGAAGTGAGTTCTCAAAACCCCCAACCAGGACCTGTCACAGAAGCAATTAAATATGCCATTCTTAGCTAGGAAGGTACAGGAAGATGCAATATCTTTGTGAGAATGTGATGAGAGAAAATTGCATTTAAACTCTGGTCCCAGCCAATAAATCTTAGAGCTGCCTAACTTTTCTTGGAATGATGCCTCAGGCAAAGCATACAAGTGTCCCAGAAAAGAAAAAAAAGAAAAGAAGTCCCTTAATGTTTTTGTGATTATCTATTGCTTCACCATAAACTGCAAGTCCTTTCACACAGAGCCTTAGGGCTTTTTGTGAAGTTCTCCTAGTGACTATGTTACACTTATCCCATAGAGCAAAAAGAAATTATATTTTGTCATATCTTCCTATCCACATCACACACTTTTTAAAGATCAAGTATTCCAATACTCGCAGCAAATGACTCACTCTCAATCCACAGTGTGCTTAAAAATTAAGAGAACTTTTGATGTACTCACATAATACATTCAGTTGAACAGTATTTTCCATGAAGTGATAAACTGTGACAAAACTAAGCTAGTTCATTTAAGACTTGCTTTTTCATAAGTCCTTCTCTGCATTTGGTTTGACTCAGATTGTGCCTTAGCCTTACTACAATAATGACGTGATTTTTTTTTTTTCATTCTGGTTTTATAGGCACATGTAGACCTCAGTTTGAACAGCCATCTTTGGAAAAGCTTATACAAGAAATACGTGCAAATGTAGAGAGAAACTGCAGCTTTGGTATTGTTCAATGTTGCTCAAGGGTGGAGCTGTAGAAGTACACATATGATTCAGGCCTCAAAGCATTTCTTAGTTCCTTTTTCTACTTGAGATGGGGAAGGGAATTGCTTTATGCATGCCTTCCCTTTCCCCTCTCCCCAGTTTTCTGTCTGGAGTGGATGCCAGTTTAGGCCAGTGGCCAAAACTGTTCTTGGACATAAATATCTGAGTTCTGTTCCTATCAGAAGTGCCCATATGACAGTTTCTTGGTGATTTTAAAAAGGATACTTTTCTTACTGATAATGGAGCCCCATTTTGCCAGCTGGGAAAGAAGCAGAAGAATAGTGCTGTTACTCGAGCCTGTTGAATCAGGAAGTGTTGACAGACATGGAGACAGTTTCAGAAATATATTGATGACAGCAACTATTGTTACTCCAACTGTGCATATTTTAAAGTCAGACAGGGATAAGCCTGAAATGGTTATGAAGAAGCTTTATGCTTGCATGAAGGAAGCATCTTTCCTGAGCTTTTGTTGTTCCTGTTGAGAGAAGACATGAGTGGGCCCTTGTGGGAGAGGGCAGTTAACATTCCTTCTCTGGAGACCTGTGTGCATCATGGTGTTCAAACACCATCTTTCTCTTCCATAGTTTTTCCTAACTGAACCTAAAGTGGCTTTGGACAAGTATGCAAAGAAAAAAAAATGCATAGAGTTTAAAGCTAAAATTATGAAGGCATGCAAAAGGTATGAATTTGGATAAAAAGACAAATTTAACAGTGAGTTCTCTGTCTTGTTCACGCCAAATAGTCAAGCGCAATGACAGCAATGGCCTTGGCATTCTGGACAGGTTTGATTTCATTACAAATTTGAGTACTCGCTGTTTTCTTAAGGGCAGATATTGGGAATTGCTAAGTATCTGGATGAGGGGAAGGCACTAAAACTTCCCAGGTGCCACTGTTGTTGCTAACATCTTTGAACTACATGCTGGAGCTAGGCTACCATGTGCATGGTGAACCTTTCTTTATGCAGTCTCTGTGTTTGCTGGCTGTGGTAATATTTCACTTGTCTTTTTGTACAATTTTCTGTGCTTTGGGCCACATCTAGTAACTCCAAAATGACCTAGGGGGATGCTGCATGCAGCAGCATCCACACGTTGCACATCACCCCATTGAACTGAGAGTTGATGCAGGTGTCTGTCACTTTTACTGGAACTGGCATTCTGTTTGTATCAACTGAAGTCTTACTTTTCTGGGAAATTTGCAAGATAGTTACTTTTTGGTGAAAAAGAGGTTGTTAAATTCTGCATTTTTTGCATAAAAAGAGTCAGTAATGTAAAATAGTGTGAATCGAGTAATGTAATACCATGTTTTGTAATCTTAGTAAATATGCCCTGAATTATGAACAGTTAAAAAAAAATTATTAACTGCCCAGGGAACATGTATTCCCATAACACCTTGTTTCTATATGCAATACCTGGTTTAAGAATTCACTATCTTTAATTGTTTTAACTGAACTTTGAGCTATGTTCTATACTCTGTTCATATAATCAAAATCTCAGCTCTTGTACTGATACAATACAAAATTGATTGCACTCTGATATTATGCAAAATGGTGTTAAAAATGAAGCCTGGCAAGCAAAGTGATCCTTGGCAGCTGCCACCCTGCTCGCTGGTGCCATTCAGTGTCCCAGATATGCTGGAAGTTTGACAAGATGCAAGAGAGAGGGTTTAATTAGGCCACAGTTCTACTAATTCAACTAATCTGTGGGTTATGCATCAATCACCCCGTCACAATGTAGAGTGTTACTTCTTCCTCTGTCATTCCTGTCTATTTGGGAAGTCTCACGTGGCTCCAGGCCACCACAGGTGTGGGGCTGGGAGGGCTGATGCCATGGGGCTCTCCAGTTCCTGTCTGCCTGAGAAGTGACTCTTTAAGGGTCACGCCTTCCCCTAAATCTGCACTCAGCTCTGGCTGGGTGAGCAAAGGTTCCTGCTGAAGTGACTGCTAAATTGCTATTGTGTGCCCTTCTAACCAGGGCCTATAGAGCAGCCCAGATAATTCACTGTTCTGTGGCTCTTCTGGGGATTAAAAAATTTAATAAAATATTCACAGTATCTTCAAACTTTTCATGAAGAAGGACATTCAAGGTCTCTGTGCTGATGTTGAGAAGGTTATTGAGCACTAACAGCTGTGGATGGTGAATTCATCTTTTGTTTCACATTTAGATTTTTATCTCAAAGCCTATATAAAAGCAAACAAGCATACACAAACACAAAAAAAAATCCCCTGAACCCATGACTACAAGTGCTTTTTTTGGGTATGCATTAATTTCCAGAGAAACCAAGTTTGCTTAGTCCAGTTTGTCCTTCTACATTATATGTATATTGTAACAAAATAGTAGACATCCAGCTTAAACCTCCAAAGCTAAAACAGATTTTTCAATGACAGGGATAGAAACTATGGAGTGTGTTATTTCTGCTGACAAAGGAGGGTAGAAAGGGTAGAAGATGCTTTTCTTTGTGTCCCTTCCTGTTAACTTGCACTGTGGCAAGAGCCCTAAACATTGCAGGGAGAACTCCTTTCTAAGGTAGTAAGTCTGCTGTGAAGTGCAAGGCAACCACCATGGATTTTATTTTCTTTTAATTTAGAATATATATTAAAACATCTTCTAATGTTTCTGTGTAGCTTTATTTCCATGTTCAAAAAGATTAAATGTAAAGATTTTAATATTCCGCTCTCTCATTACTGTATTTATCCCAGGAACGGGAGGAAGTGTTCACCTCCAAAGTCAACTGCTGACATGCACAGAAATCACAGAAAACAGGAACCCCAGACTGTGCGGCCAGGCTTGTTCGCTCAGTATTAAGGAATGTGCCTTCTGCACCCTTTATTTCTGGGGGTTTTGGGAAAGTTTAACGGATTGAAAGGGCTTGGATAAGTTCTCTCTGTGTGGGGTGTTTGGTTTGTTATTTGAGGGAATGGCTAGGTTTTTTCTGAAACAGTTACTGATTTACAGTGATCCCGTGTCACAGAGTTGTCTGGGCTTTTAACTTAAACCCTCAACTGAAAAGCAAAACATTAGGAAGTGTTGCCTGTTAAGAACTCTCAGTTGCCATCTTTGGAGATTTTGGATTTGTGTTAGCAGCCGTAGTCTCATTGACAAGATTAATCAGAAGTATCTTTTTTGATATTAATACAACCCAAACAACATAAGTAATTAATTTAGGAAAAAATTAGCAAAGAACCAGTAAGTCTGAGCTGTTACAGGGATTTGGAATATGATAGAATTTGCTTTAATTAATTTTGTTACATATAGCTGTCATATGCACGTTGCCAGCTGGTTAATGATCCATCAGAAAGCCGATACAGTGGATTGGAAATACCACTAAAGCAAAATATATATTCAGTAGCAGTAGAAGTAACCAATAGAACACATTTCAAAGCATGCAATCTCCAAAACATTTATTGACCAACTGCTATTGAACTAGTTCCCTCATTTAGCTTATGTGACAATCATTTGCGTTTTCTGAAAATTGAGAGAAACATGGAATACTTTGCTGGAGAGCTCTACCAGATGAGAGTGCTGATGAAGTCAAAACCACAGCAAGCTGAGTATGAGCCCACAGGGGCTGCACAGAAGGGCAGGCTGTGAGGTGTGTGCTGGATCTGGGTGGTTTGGTTTTGTTTTGAATTTAATTATTTTTTTTTTTTTAATTCCTCTTACATCTCTTATACATCATTTTATATATGGGCTGCAGCTGTAGAAAGAATGAACAAATTAAGGTCCTTAAGTCAGTAATTATTTTAAGCCCAGTACTGCTGAAAAATGTACTTTTCTGAAGAAGTAAAGGTACAAATAGAAGACGGTTAAAGCTGTGTAGCTCAATTCAGTCTGGTCTAAAATGAGCTGTAAGAGAAGAAAATACATATTTTCAGTAATTAGCATGAACTTCATGTCATCGTTCAGTTTTGTGCTAACAGCACACACAGGCCTTGCTTAAGGAGGAAGATTAGCAGCATTTGCTGAAGAGTCCAAGGTCACTAATTCTCTGAGTGTTAAATAGGGAAATGGTATGTTTCTGCTTCCTGATGTGTGTTAAATATTTGGAGAATGAGTTAACTAGATTTATTTTTTTCTTGATTGAACCTACTATTTTAAATTCAGTGTCACTGAAATACATATGCTATGTGAGAACTGAATGTAGACTGTGTGTTGGCTTATCTGTAGACATAAGCAGAGCTTGACATTAAAAATCCTCAATAGTTACTGCATGTGAGAAATTATATTATCCACATTTGCAGGAGTGTTCAGATGACTACATCACACAGCAATATTCAGAATTGATGCAGAGTATCCACTTTTTAGTGTGCCATGCTCTGCCATTGCAGAGAACTGTTTCTGTAGCATTTCTTATGAATAACTTTTTAATGTCCTATAATATGAAATCCTGAGGTTGCCGAGGAAATCACTGTTTATTATTGTTGTAAGTATATCTGTGATAAAATTTTGAAAAACTTTTTTATCATAAACAGGATCAATCTTACTTGAAAATGTTGGTCATGAGTCCTCCTAACACATCCTCAGACAAGTGTGTTTTGAGCTTTCACCTTATGAAAAATGCCTGAACTTAGCTGAATTTCATACACCTAAGATTCAGTTAAAAAACAAAGATGACTTCTGCACAGAAATAACTGGATAAGCTATGGTGCAGAGGAGCAAAAATTTTTAAATCCCTGAAAGTTTCAGCTCCTGAGATGTCTGTCAGGTGCCTGGCTGGATGACTTCAGACATACACATCTGAAACTTGTCTCTCTGGCCAACACAGTGGTGCTGTCTGGCTGACAAGGCTTCTGAACCTTTTCATTGGAGTCTCAGGGCTTGTAAGCATCCATGTGGAGAGGATGGTGGCACTGGCCTTTTATTTTATAGAGACATTACTTTTACACATTTTTCATTTTCAGTTTTTCATACACTTGTCTGTAGTAATTTTTTTAAATCTTGAGCAGTCAAAGCTGCATTTGCTGTAATAGTCAGAAGTTATCCTCTCTAAATGATTGAAATACTGCCAGTAAAATGAAAGTACTGATGTATCTAACTATATATTGGAAAGTGACTCTTTATGGACAGAGTACTTTTATAGTCATACATCAGAAATCCTGTAATTGAGAAGTAGTTAATACAGAATGATTAGCAGCAAGAAATAATTCATAATTCCTGTCTGTGTTATCCAAACAAACTTTCCAGTGCTTTTATTGGAGGCATTTATTAATCTAAACATGCACAGTATATCATTAAGGTATTTTCTCGCATGATTGATCGATTGAATTAGTTGTTCACTAGGAGAGGGATGAAGTACCTAAGTGTAATGGGAAGCAGGGAAAAAGGGAAGAGAAATTGACTTTCTTCAGGAGATATATTAGCAAAACAAATGAACAAATTTTGCTAAGCAAAATCAGCATTCGTTTCTGCATACCAGAGAGAGTGCATTATGTAGACAATCATGTGGAACTGAAGGTCAAGGCCAATCTGCTTGCTTCCTGTTTATCAGTGATCCATTATTTACTCTTGCTTAGTCAGAGTCACTGGTGCTTTCAAAGAGGAAGGCAAAAAGAAAAAAGAAATGGCAGCAAGAAGAGGTTCTACAAGGTACTTTAGTTGTCACTGTCATGTGCACACACCACCACAATCAAACTCAAGCTCTCTGAATGCACCAATCAGTCACTCTAGCAGCAGTAAAACAATAAAAACAAATAGACATGTCTTTGCCGTAAGCTGTAGATGGAATAGGAAGAGAGTTCTCACCCAAATAGGCTGGAGTTTCTTTGCCTACTGAGTTTTCAGTACTGTAAAAAGCAGAATACCACTTGATGAGTGTTTTTCCACTTATCATTTATTTCTGATTTTGCAAACTGAGGACGGTTCTGTATAAGACAAAAAATTATGTATTTGTGTTATTGTAGATTCTGGGAGCGCTACCCATGGAGCTTTCTCTCTAAAGCAATTCATTCCATATGGGTGGGTTGCTATAATTATATCTATGCAGATGCTGAATCCACTTACAATATGCAGAAGCCACGGCTGTTGTTTTTGCAGAAAAATGCAGAAATGCCAGAGACAAAAGCCAGCTATTAATCTGGCCTATTAGTATGTGGGCAGAATGACTGATACTGGTTTCTCCTCCCAGATACTCCATTGTCTATGGGCTGTTTTTCTATACAGCTAGTGCACGCAGAAGATACAAACACTGGTATATTTCAGTTTCATTCTCCTCCAAAGAAAATAATGAAAAATATTTTGGGTTTCTTGGGGTTTTTTTCCCCCCAGAACAAAAATGTCTATTCCCCACAGACCTGATCTCTCTGGGAATGTCTGCATGGCTAAACTATACCTTATCCACTGTATGCTGTGTTGCAGGGCAGTAATACTGAATGATGAACCACAGTGGGTCTTTCCTGTAATGCCATGCTTACTTCTCTGGAAATACTTTTCCTCATTCCCTCATTTCCCCCCTCTTTTGTCTGTTTCTTCCTTTTTGTACTTCTGAGGTATCTCGGTGTGATAGGATTCTCTAAAGTATATTTATGCCATACCAGACACTCCCATTCTCTTTTCATTATTTTTTGTCTTACTGATATATGACATGTTTTTTTCCGGATATTTTCATCTAAAATCTTGCACATCGTAAAATTCACAGAATTAAAAATTAAGCTATGTTGAGTTTTTGGGTACTTTAACTCTTCCCTGCAACTACAAGCTATATGGTCTATGTGCTCAAATTCATCTTTTGTGAAATACTATGTAAATTCCTTCTTTCTGTGTCTATGATTTAGAAATTGTAATGCAGCTAGAAGTGTGAAATATTAAGCATATCCTTTTATGTTCTTGGAATTGATGGCGACTTCAAAGTCAGTCCTCATTCATTGCCTGGTTTGTTTCACTTCAGAAATGACTTGAACTGTGAACAAAAAGGAGCTGACAGTATTTTCAGATAGACACTTTATAGTTATGCACTTCGCAACTATATGATAGGGCTGTCTCTGTTGCCTTGAATGCAAAATTAGCTTGTTGATATGTGCTGCTACAGACAGAGGAACAGATGTAGTAATTCTGCTTTATTTACATGAAATCTCTAAAAAGGCGTTTTCTGGCAGCAAGCTAGGAATAAATACAGTATCACATATAGATCTGTGCCATGCTATGTTTGCTCACTCAGGTGTCAGCTGCGCCGTTTGGATGTGGGTGGGAGCAGGAGTCAGATCCCTCCCAGAAGGGCTGGGAGCTTTCTCAAGCTCAGCAGCCCAGCACCACCCTGCCCCTCTGCCCAGGGTCTCTGCTCAGTGCTGTGCAGGAGGCACCCACTGCTAACACCCCTGTGGGAGTCCTACAGGAAGATACCGCGTGTTCTGATTTTTTATTACTACTTTTTCTTTCAAAATAGGAAACCCTCTGACCTTTTTTCCTGGCTTGTTTTAGTTTTTTTTTGGTTTGGGTTTCGTTTGTTTGTTTGGATTTTTTATTGCTTTGGTTTGGTTTTTGTTTATTTGGTTTCCCCACCCTGCAGTCCTCCTCACCCTTTAGTTTCTGTGACTTGGATCTCCCCTGAGTTCATGTGTTCAAGATTTTCATAGCCAAGAGCTTGAGGAACTTAACTGAGATTAGAAAACTGTGGGGGAGGAAGGGACCGTCAGGGTGGGGAGGGATTGCAAACCACAGAAAAGTTCAACACATACAATCTGAGTAAAGAAGTGAGGCTTAAGTAAAACTCTATGAGTCTTTTGAGGCAGGAATATCAGAACTGGTGAGGGATGATGAGCTGGCAGCTGCTGCAAGGGAAAGCTTTCCTGGGGGACTCTGCCCTTTTCCCCTTTTCTCCTCCTTTGCCACTGTGCAAAGGCTGAGGAAGGAGGTATTGCTGCAGCAATAGTCCTCGCTCTCCTTCACTCCTTCACTTAACTATCAGGTTTAAGCCAGGCTGTTGCCTCTATTGAATTGTCCCTTTTTTCTCTCACAGGAATTCAAACTTTCCACCGCGGGGTTGTGTGGTGGTTTGTTCAGCTTATGAGCAACCAGACACATTAAAGATGAAATGCCTTGACTCTGAACTGCAGGCAGAAGTGGTGGGAGGAGACACAGCTAATTTGACTTGGAGGATGATTGATGTGTAGATGTCAATTTCTATTAATATTCTTCTGAAATCACTGACGCAAGCATGCTTTTCCCCCACTCAACAGAAAATATAAATAGAAAGACAACAAAACAACCCTATCCCTTTAATTCACGATACTCAGAAGCAGTTAAGCAAACTCTGTCATTTGAAAGTGTCCTCCACAGACTGGCAAAAAGCAGCTTCTGGTGGTGTTCTTACCGCTTTAAGAATATCAAGATGCTGTAACAGAGCTATCCACTTACTGTTAAAATGTATAAAGCACAAAAAGCAAGTGTCATCCAGAGATAGGCTTGGATAAATTGCTTAAAAATGCACAACTCCCTCATTAGACAGCTATTCATTGCATGAAAAGAATAAATGTATTTGTCGAGGTGTAGCTATAAAAGCCATGTTCAAAATGAAACAGAGTTGAGAGCCTGAACGCACAGCTCTGTTATTCAGAAGTAGCTTTCGAGCAGAGAGTTGCAACGGGAAGGTGCTGTTTGGTTGGACACAAATCAGCAAACGTTTAGCTGAAGCGTGAATAATTCATGCGTGCATGAAGAGCTTTCTGAAAAGAAAAAAAACCCAAAGAATAAAAAAATCTTCAAACATTTTCATCAGCCTTAGAGGACAATACAAGCAGCAGGATTTGAAACAGATTTACAGATGCACTCTTTTTAGGCAGGGAGAATGCTCATTAAATGCAAGATGCTTCTGTGGCTCGTGGGCTTGCACGGAGGTAGAGGTTTGCAGGACTGACGTATCAGATAAAGTCAGAGTGGTTACCACACCGACGGTGTAGCAGCTGCATAATAAATGATGGAGAGAATCATGTTAGGCATGCCCACCTAACCTAACTTGAATCATGCGAAAGGGGAGCTGCTGGAATTCAAATAGACTTTCTGGTTCCCAGCAGTCGGCAGTAATAGAATGCTTTCAGGAAGATGACAGATGCAGGGGAAAGATGCTGTTTTGCACTATCTTGATTTGTTACGGCAGCCAACTTATTGGCATGATGGAGTGACAAGAAAAGCAGCTGGCATGGAAGGTAGGATTATCAAAGCTATTGCATCATTATGAATGTAATTAGAAACTGACCATGACAAAGCATATGCTAGAATGAGCTGTCGCCGATGGCAGAGGATTTGTTGCTGAGGTCTTGAAACTCTGAAAACAAAATTCCTCGTGCAAAATGGATTTTGCAGTTTCATTTATGCTTGTGTTACTCTTTCTTTTCCTGCTCGCCTCCAAGCTCGGGGAATTGCTTGCTTGAAAGAGAGTGCTCTGTTAGGATGAGACTGAAGAATAAAGTATTTCTAAGTCTGTGAAGCCTCAGGTAGATAGAAAAAAAAACAAATGTGAAACAAGACTGGGAAAAGCTCCCTCTGATTCTCTAGCAAGCTCTGATTGATATATTGGCATACTGAGGAATTCCAAGGAAATGAAGATGCATGTACTGAAAGCTCGGGTATAATGAAAAGATATTATTGGATGTCTCTGCTTTACAGTTAGTTTTTACGATAGGTTTTATTCCCCATCAGTTTTTAGCTCTTGACATTTATCCGGTTGTTCAGCATTATATAAAGAAATACATCAATATCTCCAGCAGGGTTTCTCAACAACTCCAGCATCTGTTTCAGCTATTGAACTGTATTCACGTTTTGCCAACTTGATGCCTACCCAGCTGGTCTATCATTTCTCGCTTGATTACTGTTCTTAATTTCTCTGTATCAACTTGTTTCAGACAGGATTTTGAAAGCTGTTAATGAGAAATGACAGTAACTGCTTAACTGTTGAGGACTTGAGTGTCTTCTTTTTGAAACATTAGAGAGCATTTCTGTGTGCATTTTATTAAATTCATGTTCTGTGTTGCACTGTGAGCTTTTCATGTAATAATTGAATTTAGCTGTGAATACTTTAGATGGGTCACAAGCATAACTTTTAACTATTTTGAGAGAGTTTGAGAAAATTTACAGGTGTTTGCTTTGGTGTAGGTATTGTCTTACTGTATGTTCCTTCCTCCTGTCCACATCCCCCCCCAGCACCCCCACCCCCAACATATATCCTCCCTCTCTGTCACGGTGAACAGTCATTAAGTGTACACTGTACATATTGAAATATATTTTATCACCACTAGGGTGAAACGGCTAAGCAGCTCCAAACAGGTGCTATGAACAGGTTTAAAACAGACATCAGCTTTATCAGAGTGGATCGCCCTCGATGTAAGAAGTAAAAGTAGTGCTTTGTAAATGTAAGGCATTCTCTTTCTTTGTATTTGAAGGCTCAACAACAACTCAAACACTTCTTGGTAGCTCACAGGCTCTAATTATGTTAAATTACTTAGATTATTTTGCTTTATGAAATGCTTTCCTCTGTGTAAACTCCATCTTTCATTAGATATATCATTTTTTTCCATGGTGATAATCAAGTAATCTCCTGTCAAACTGGATATTCACTTTTCTGACTTTATCTTAAATTACTTTGTTTGTTGTGCCCTGTGTTGTCTTGTCAACAGGGATCAGGCTATTAACCACTAAATGTTGCTGAGTAAAGCTGTAACAGTTTTAGAAAGATAGATGTTTCTAGATACACAGCAGTGAACCGGCCTTTAGAAAGTTTGAATGTAAAGATCAGTAAAACTAATAGCTAATGTTATTTACCTTAAGCATTTTCCTGTTTTGATCATGTACAAGAGGCATTTTAAAAGATTTTGTAACTGCTGGGAGGGGAGATGTACTCATTAACAGAGAGGATCACTGTAGGGTATGAATAGCCAAAAATAGTTCTGTGGTTTGGATGACTGTAAAATAAAATGTTATTCTGTTTCATAGAAGTTCAATTAAATTTAACAATAATTTGTCATTGTTGATCACGGTGAAACAGTGAGAGAGTAACCCCTATAAACAGCTTAAGTGCCATTCTCCTTTTCAGGGTAGCAGTAAAACTGTTTTATATTGCATATATTATATTTATACTCCTGAAGCTGCTTAATCTCTTCATGTCTCCAGAGTGCTGGCTGGCAATCACTGTACAGGAGTTACTTAAAATGGTCTTTTCCCTGTGACACCAGTAATTGTAACTTCATGCTGTCTGTGGCCATCACGCGACTGACAAGTGATTTTATAGTTTGTTTCTGTTTTCTCTCTAGTATTTGGTTTTAGCTTTCTCTTTCACTGATGAATTAATAGGACACTAGGTGGAGCCAGCTGTTGATTATAAATAGAGCTACAGTAATACAGGCCTGTCCAATGAGTAAGCCCCTGCATATAATGCTTATTATTAGAAATAACAATTTAAAATGTTAAGAATTGAGTTGAAACTTAGTCGTGAAAGTCTGTATCTGATGGGATAAGAGGAAACCATATATTCCTTTTCCTTTCATTTTATTATCTTAGAAGCTTGTAATCAAATATGAAAAACAATAATAAGAAAAGAGCATCTACATTCAATAAAGAGGATTGGGAAGCAAATGAACAGAAACAGAAAAAGAAGAGAGAAGCAGCAATAAGAACCAGCAGATGTTTCTACTATAGATACATGCAGATATCCAGTTGTGTATCTGTACATCTTTTGCCTGGTGCACACAGATTTTCTCTCATCCTTACATTAAAATCTTCCTTCCGTTCTGACTTCCTGAAGTAATTTATAGAGCTGACATTTTTCTCTTTATATTTAGATATAGGATCCATGTTTTCAAATCTCTTCCTGGGAACGTGTTCTAAAAGGTGTGCAAGGGTACAGAGGGTTGTCACTCACATGTTGGCCAGACATAATTAAGAAAACTGTGGAAGGTTATTTACTGAATGGGGTGGAATCTGGTTGTATGTGCTCCTTCACATGATTCTGGTTATTAATCCTAGTCAAGGGTAAGGAATCTGTAGTCCTAGGCAGTGTGACAACACAAGAAAAATACACTCACTTCCACACAGATTTACAGATATGTACCTCAGGTGTGGTACCTATATTAATTCTGCAGAGATAGAAGTCATGGTGTATGTTGATATTTAGTTACATGAACTGAAGAGGAAAAAAACAGGAAATAAGAAGTGTGAGATGACAGGCAAAACCAGAGATTAGGAATATGAGCTGTAGCAGTCTGGCAGAACAATGATAATTCCCATCAACCTCTGTTAAGTGAAGCACTTGCAAGTTCAGTCAATGTCTTGTTCTTACAGGAGTAAAAGGGAATTAGGGTAGGGAGAGGCTCAAGTTAGTGAGGAAAACTTGTGGAGGAGGGAAATGACAGCTGCCTAACACTCCAGGAGGGATGAAGTTTAGAAGACTGGTGACTGACCTTTTTGAATATTATTCATCGAAACTTATAATTTTAGTACTGGCATGAGGGTTAGAATGGTCCTGTTCATACAAAATAAAATTGTGCATGGACCTAGTGCTTTTTTGGAGGAGCCTTGAAAGAAGCAGTGCTGCAATGTCAGCCTTAAGAGACCTTTTTAGTTATGAGCTGTGCAGTTTGAGCTCAACAGCAGAAGCATAGGAGGAGATCAGTTATGGTGGAGATGAAGTTTATTAGTTTTGCAAATCATTCAATATTGTATTGTGTATAGGCCATCATTAATTTTTTTTAAAGTTTATTTTAATGGATAGTCTTAGCAAGAAACAAGGCCTTTGAAATGTGGTATGGTGTCAGTACTTCCATATCTGCTTCTATACATTTTCTGTCCATCAGCACCCCAGGACTAGCTTTGAACGAGCTCATCCTGACATGTCCTGACTTTTCTTTCTGACTAGAGGAGGACTGTGTAGTGTGGCAGCTCTTGGCTTTCTGCTGCTGGTCACCTGCTGCTTCACTCAGCTTGTGGTTACTCCTGAAGAAGATTGAAATTTTAGTGGAGAAATACCCACAGTGTGGGGAAGTGTCTGACCATCTGGGGCAAGGGTCATGAGAAGCTTAGCTAGAAGAAATAAAATATGTACTTCTTCTCTCTATCAGTCAAATCTGTCCTTTTAAAAATCCACTAGAATGAGGAGGAGGGCAGGAGGAGGGGAAATAAAACATGAGAAGGATGAAGAGGCTTTGAGTTTTCCATGAGACAGTCACTTGATAAATGAATGGTAATCACCTTGCAAGAAAAGCATAAGGAAAGACACATATGGAAGTCAAATTATCCAAGGAATATTCCTGAGTATCTGCTTATGTACTGCCAGAAAGCATTATACAAAGATACATTAAATCGAAGCAAAATGTATTAATAAATTAAGTGTATTAGCAAAACAGGAAATATTTTTGTCCTTCAAAACCCAGACTTCACACTTTGTAGATTTTTAATTTAGTTATTCATACTGTTTAACAGAATTAAAATGACTAAGAATTTGGGGAGGGACATATTTTATAATAAATGCAAAGGGTATCCTTCCTCTCCACCCTTATAGAGCTTGGGGCTATGTTGGATTGGTTTGTTTTTTGGGTTTTTTTTTCCACTGAATATTAAACCTCATATCCGTGAAATCATATTTTAACCTCTCCCTCTACTCTGCCCTTGTGAGATCCCACCTGGAGCGCTGGGTCTACGTCTGGGTCCCCCAAGACAAAAAAGACATGGACGTGCTGGAGTGTATGCAGAGGTGGGCCATGAAGATGATCAGAGGGTTGGAGCACCTCTCCTCCCAGGACAGGCTGAGAGGGTTGGGGTTGTTCACCCTGGAGAAGAGAAAGCTCTGGGGAGGCCACATAGAAGCCTTCCAGTACCTAAAGGGGACTTAAAAGAAAGCTGAGGAGGGACTTTTTACAAGGCTATGTAAGTGATAGGTCAAGGGGGAATGGTTTTAAACTGAAGGAGGAAAAGTTTAAATTAGAAAAGCAAGATTTTTACAGTGAGGGGGTAAAACATGGGAACAAGTTTTCCAGAAATGTGGTGGAAACCACCTTTCCAAGTTTCCTTGGAAACATTCAAGTTGGATGGGGCTCTGAGAAACTTGATCTAGTTGAAGATGCTGCATGGAAGTTGGAATAGATGACCTTTAAAAGGTCTCTTACAATTCAAACTATTCTGTGATTTCTTAAACTACAAGGTAAAAGTGGTCTTGCATCTTTCCTGCTCTGTGCCACTAGCTCCAAAATGTCCATGAGATTCACTGCAGAACTGAGGATATGAACACAGGAGTCATTCGTTGAAGAAATGTCCTGGACATGATAGACCCAGTGATGCAGTCATGGAAGAGGGAGAGCTGAAATGGAGATGTGAGAGAAGAGAAATCAGGGCTTTACCAGAAATGGAAGAATGGAAGTAATAATAATTCTGCTTGCATCTTTCTAAATTTTTTTTATGGTCTGAGCATCTGTGCATCAGAATAAGGATGCAAGATGCACCTATTTATAAAAATTAGGAACTTCTGGCTGCACTGCAGTTTCCTTTGGCTTTTGTTATCTGTAGAATAGATCTTAGTCTTAAAAAATGAAAATCAGAAAAGTAAATCAAGATCAGTCACACAGTTTTTTTCATTAGTATCCTCAAATTACCCAGCTTAGTGTCTTACATTACAATGCTGTTCTTTACAAGGTGTTTCTTTCATTTACATTTCCCTAAAGATCCTGCACATAGCAGCTCTCTGACTTGCTTGACGATACAGAAGCTCAAGATACTGAAATGGTCAAGGACATATGGTTGGTTTTGACCAATGCTGACAAGACTCATCTTTTTTTCTTCCTTTTTTTTCCTTCCCCTCCATTCCCTCCTTCCCAAGACTTGCCACAACTGGGGAAAGTTGAAGATCAGAAAAAGTTAAAGAAAAATTTGAACAAAAATTAAGCTACTTGAAACTTGCATTTTCTTAATCTATATCTATCTCACCTTCACCTCTTTTTGTGCCCTTCTGATGATTAGGAATAAAGAGCATGAGGAATTTCTTCATGGGACCAAATTTTTTTAGCATTCACTTCTGATCACTTATATTGATCTGTTTCCCTGAAACTTAAAAGCCACACTAAAAAAAACCACCACATGCTGTTTTCTGTAGACTTTCTTTTTATGAGCAGCTTGTTATTTTTTGACAGCCATTATGCAGGTCACACTTGCTTTTGCAAAAAATAAAGCACAGATATGGGGAAGAAGCTCGTCATTTTATCTTTTTTTGTAACAAAAATCATTTGAATATTCCCACACTGTGCTCATATTTAACACATCTTTATTTCCTCTTAATACGAAATATGATTTGTAATGGGAATCCCTCTGTAATTTGATATTAATGATCCCAAATGGTATTTAACAAATAGCCCTAGGGTACAAAGACTACTTTTTCAAAGGGCAAGCTGAAATTTCACCAATTTCTTTCAATTGTTTAGATTAAAAAAAAAAAAAAAAGGCGACTTTGCAGTCTGATGTTGGTTTCATTCACTGTTAGTAAGGACTGCAAACAGTGAAATATGCAACCTGTTGTCTTCAGTAATTATTGCAGGCCCTGAATTGTGATTGAATCAGGTTTCATAACAAGGCAGAAAAGAAAAGGTATTAAACAACTTCATGTACATGGAAAATATTATATTTATGTTCTTCTGAGTCATAATGGAAAGAATTTTTTAAACTGGATGCTTTGATGAAACAGTTTTGGTGCCACTGAAAAATTCAGTGACTGAAGATTGAAGCTAAGGTAGTTAAGAACTTTAAGATGTTTATGGTTTAGTGTCTGTTATGACTCTCAACCCAACAGTAAAATTACTGATTCTAATATCTTAGTGGCCTTGTTTTGGACTAATGAATGGCACAAAGGATTTTTATCTTATGTACAAATTTGATACTTAGCAAAACATTTCAAACATAGTGAAATAAATTGCCAGCCAGTGTGATTAAATCTTTGTATGCATATGTCTCTTCAGGCATTTCTGTAGAAGCCAGGAACAAAAAGTATGTCACAGATGGTGATAAATCCCAGTAGTTAATTATATTTATTCCCAGGCTGTGATATTTTTCAAAACTTCATAAATAATGAGGATTAAATAAGCCAAACAAATCCTAAGACAGAGAGCATTTTGAGGAGACTCTTAGGCTACTGATTTAAGGAAGTAATGAGGAAGCAAAAATTGAAAATTCTTGACTTACTCCGGCTCCATATACCAAGTAAAACCAGCACCATCATATGCCCTCAGAAAGCAAAAAGTCTGGTTTGCTTCCTTCAGAGAATCCATTCTTTAATTCCTGTTGAGTTCCTTTAGCAAGCTAAAAATGCTTTTAGTAGTAATACCTCATTGTCTGTCATAATATCTAATCCCACACTTTTCTTACAGGCACTGTTTGTTGAACTACGTGGGCATAAATGTGACTTTGAATCATCAGCCTTAGACAAAGTGTCAGTGCAGATGATAAGGGCTCCATAACAGTAGGGAAGTGGTAAACTGCTGAAGAGAACCAATTAGGGTTATTCCTCCGGCAACAAGCAGATGAATTTTTCCTTAATGAGTCCTTAGTGAAAATGGTATTTACTGTGATATCCTGCATGACCTGGCTGACCCATCACATAAGAAGCAGCTCAGGCAGCTCTGTTGGGCTACGGTGTAGCACACAGTTTCATAAATCTGACTAAGCCTAGGAAGCAGAACATTTATTAATTTATTATTTAATGTGAATGCTTTATTATCTATTTTGTGACATCAGTGTATGTGGCATGTGAGAAATCGTACAGAAAAGTGACTTTGCTCCAGGGAACAGTATGTAATTAATGTGAAGGGCCTGCTTTGTATCCTGAAAACCAGGCAGAGAATGATGACTGCAAACCTTGACTGGCTGTGAAGCTGTAAATACCCTAAGCAGAAAGGGGATTGCATTTAATGGCATTCTTGGTACTCACAGTTCGAGGATTTTGCACTGAATGAAAATTGTATTGTGCAGAGACGAGCCACCCATTGATGATTCTGAGATGCCATGGAAACAGAGGTACCCTTATTAGGCATTGCAGTTTGTGTGTGAGCCAGAGATAGGTCTGTCACTGGGAATCCTCCACAGCCTGTACTTCAATAGAAACACTTAAATTGAGGGAGAGGAAGAAGAAACATCTGTATAGAAAGAGAGAAAAAACGAGCCAGTCAATTAGATGAGGGATAGGTAGTATGTCAATTTAGAGGACTAACTTGTTCTGATGTTGCTTCATGCAACTTGTTGGTGCCTGCCAGGTCAGGAGATAAGTTTTTACCTGAGTAAAAGCAGTATTATAATTCAGGAGAGAAAACACAAGGTATTTGGTTTGTATTGCAGCATAGTTTTCTGGTTTAACACCTTGCCCCCGAAGTTTTAGAAATACGAGAAAGTACACAGAAACTACTGAGAGGTGTATCACTGCTGAAATCATGAGTTTTATTCTGTTCTCTGGGATTTGATTAGGTCCCAGCTCTCTCAAGTTAATTTAAAGGAAAAATAAACTCATATTGATATTGCTGGACAGAGCTGCATTGACAAGACTGGAAAAGCAATTCTTTGTGCCCCCAGCACAGGTATGGGACTGGAAAGGATTTGCCTCACCCACATCAGCACTCCCCTGGATGGTGATGTGGAGGGTCAACAGTGCACAGAGGTTTTGGGAGTGGTGATGCCTAAGTGACTGTATTTGGTATAGGTAGCAAGGTTGATGGCACCAGGGGAGGGGACTGCAGGGGTGGCCTCTGTGAGAAAAGGACAGGGACTGTCCTCTACCTGATGCAGCTGGTCCCAGCCAGCTCCAATGGATCCACTCCAGGGCACAGATGACCTCACAGCCAAGTTGGTGGTGCCACAGGACAAGCCTGTTTAAGAAAGGAGAAAGCACTGCCCTATGGCAGCTGAGGGGAAAACAGTGTGGAACAGCAGGGCAAAGACCAGGATGCTGGAAAAGTGATTCCTGTGCAGCTCTTGGAGAAGACCATGCTGGAGCAAATATCCACATGGCAGTCCACGGAGGACACAATATCAGATCAGGTGGGTTGGCCCTAAAGGAAGCTGCAGCCTGTGAAGACCTCACAGAGGAGGGGTAGTTCCTGAAGGGCTGCAGCCTGAGGGAGGATTCAGGTTGGCTCAGGGAAAAGTGTGAAGAGAATGGAGCAGAAGAGAGGAGCTGTTACAGACTGAGCACAGTCCCCATTACCCATCACCCTGTGTCCCCTGAGTGGTGGGGAAGGAGTTGGGAGTTAAGTAGAGCCTGGGGAAAGAAAGGACATGGAAGGCAGGTATTTCAATAATTTTTTCTTTGCTTTTTGCTATCCCACTATATATTAATTGTCAATAATTTATCCTAGTTTCCCCCGAGCTGAGTCTGTTTGACCCATGACAGTAGCAGGTAAGTTACTCTATGTTGACCCAAGATTTTGCATTCTGTTTTCTGCCTCTGTCCTGTTGAACCTGGGTCGGTGTCTAGCTGCTCACTGAGGTCAACCCACCACAGTGAAATTAAAGAGAATTACCCCACCAAAGCTTTTCAAATTGACAGGACATTTTGACTCAAGCTTGGTCATTTTTAGGGACAATTAATATTAGAATGTGTGGGTGTGGACCACAGCTGATACTTGGTAAAACAAGAAAATTTGTAAAATTAAACTTCTCTCCATTTGAAGCAGAGTCACTCCAGAGGTGTTTATCCAGAACTTGCCCTAAAAAGACAGACGAAAATACATTATTGCTATTTTAAACCTGCTGTAGTTTGTGTACACCTGAACTAACATTAGGGGCATAAGGAATTGTATTTGAGGAACATACCTTCCATTACTAATTTTTTTGTGTGCTAGAGAGGGCATGTATCAAAAATTTTCCTTGGCTGTATTCATATTAACAAATCTTGAATTTAACCAATTCTATAGATGTTCCCTCACTTTTTTAACTACTTAAAACTGAAAGAGATATGGTGCTGTAGCTGTGACAGGCTATCAAAATCAAAAGGTTGAAAAAAAAAGAGAGAAAAGCTTTATTAAGAAATTATGCCATAAAAATAATCACAAAAAATGTTTTTGTCCTTAAAAAAGGTGCTACTCAAATGGGTGTCTGTGGCATTTTGCAACACACTGGTTTTACAGATAATATCTGTTGTTCCTAACAGAGTTTGGGGGGAAAAAAGCTATTACAGCATTTGAGTTGTTTCATCATTCTGAGATAACCATTGTGTCTTCAAGTTGAGAGTGTGTCAAGAAATGTCATACGAGGCTGCTGTCAGAGGGGGGGAAAAGCAGGATGTCATCTGCAGGATGATGGAGGCTGTCTGCTGTAACAGGTTGTATTCTGGAGGTTGGGCTCCTTTTCCACCACTGCTAACATGATCCAAGTTTGAACCATTGCAGCTGTTCAATAAAAATGTCCTCTGTAAAAGAAAGGTTGCAAGCTTGAAGAGTGAATGGAGGTGGGATGGAGTCTGTCCAGAGGTGTTCAGGAGCCACTTTGGAGCTCCCTTGTGTTGCTGGTATCTCAAGGCAAACTTGTTTGAACTTAAAAAAAGCATCAAATGAAGAAACCTCAAAAAGATAAAATATATACAGGGAGCACTGCCTTGGGACCATCCTATCTTATTCATTACTGATTTCAACTCTGTAACTTAGAACAAAAAGGTTTGTTTCCCACCGTTGACCCTCTCAGCTTCAGACATTGACAGTCTGATAGCTCCAGGCTCTTTTTTGCATGGAAAACTGCAGGACTTTCTCTTCCAAGATTTCACTAAAAAATGGGAAAAGCCCTATTTTAATCATTGAGGTTGCAGAGCTCTGAAGGGAAGCCTAAGTCAACACAAAGGAAATGTAAAGAACCTGGGAAATGTAAGGATCAACACTTGCTTTGCTGGGGCCAACTCAGTTTTTGCTATTTCTTTTTATTTATCTGTTGGTCTTAGGATTGTACAGCAGGTCAGTAGTGTCTTTGGCACACTTGTCAAAATTTGTGAGGTGGATGTTATTTCTGGCTTCAATATGGGTAAATTAGAGAACAGGCTTAAACATCCAGGTGAATATTAGGGTTCAGTGGAGACACTCATGGAAATCTGTCTTTTCTTGGATATTTCTTCTACTGTCAGTGAAACAGACTTGGGGAGGAGGTAGCAAACTGATAAGAAAGGGTCAGGTTCCTGTCTTCATCTGCTCCTTCTGGAGGTCAGTCAAAGTATGGAATACTGGCAGAAATTTCTCTCCTTGTAACCAAAGAAATGAAATTACCCCAACCCATTACTGGAATAAAATGTTAATCTCCATTGCAGATGCATTTTTAGATTAGATCTGTGATGTTTATTTGTACATTCTGGCATGTTGCTTTGCACCTGTAAGTAATTTGTCTTGGTGGTAGTGCTTGTAAGTGGTCTGGAATAGTCAAATTCCTTGTAGTAAGTAATGAGCTCATGCTCAAGAATGATGTGAGAAAAATGTGGTGAGTTACTACAGAACTTGAAACTGAGCAAGAGAAAGCTCATCTATACATTAAGCAGGATTAATTTCATTAATTACATTTTTGTAGTTTCCTCAATTTTTACTTGTTCTTTCAGGTTTTTTGATACTATATTGTCTACCAGGTTGCAATATTGGATATTTTGATTGCTAATATTAATAGTACTACTATTTCAAGAATAGAATAGGGCTTTAAGGATCTTCTTTATTAAGCCACAATAGATATGAAGCAGTGAGACTTTTTTTTTCCTGGCACGAGAAGTAGGGGTGCGGTAGACACACCTAAAATGAAACAGCTTTAATTTCTTTCTGTAACCACTGGTTGAAGAATGAGTCCCTTAAGAGTTCAGAAGGAAAGAAAAGTTACTTGGTTCTAAAGAACACACCAAAGAACACATTTTTGTGTATATTTAGAAATGTTTGTTTTTCTCCATGCATTTCAAGTGACTCGCAGCATGGTTCTCTCATGGTGAATGCATTCAGCTCAGAGGAAAAAAAAAAACCAGCAATTCGAATCCTCAAATATTTGTTTCTTTGTAATCCTATCTACAGTCATTTAAGATCAAGCCTCAAGTTTAATATTAAAGTAAATGTTGTTAACCCCGGAAAGTAAGCAGCATGAGAGTGATTGAGCTTTTTCCCCTCAGGAGAGTGGATAGCAGAATGCGAAAAACCTTGAATAAAATAATTAAGATAATTAGTTGTTTCCCCTTTACCTACTCAAGTATTTTATTCTGTGTTTCTGAACACTGAACATTACATGTCCTCCGGGGGAAAAGTCCTTGTAATTCAGACTTTATGGTGTTGAGAAAAGCAGCATTACATGTAGGGAGCTGGACTGAGAGAGAATATTGACAGTAAACTGTTCCCAGGCAGGGAGATGCTGCACCACCCTGCAACATGTGCATGTGATTGCTGACAATTGCAACCATATGAAGCAGCCTTGCATCTCATGCTTAGTGTCTGAAGGTCAACAGGTACATCACTGGGAATCTGCTTTCTGTTCAGGTCTGTTTGGAAACACAGGAAAAATTGAGGTTTACAGGGGAAGAGCCTCTGTCCCAAGTTTCATCCCAAGTTTGGCTATAACCTCACTTAGTGTTAGAAATAAGTTCACTCCCTACATCTTCTGTCTCGAGGACTTTTAGACATTAGTGGTGGAATACCTAGACTTTTCCCTGTGAACTAATGTAATATTGATTATTACAGGGCAAGCATGTTTCTCCCTTTATCAGTTCTCCAAAAATGCAAGAACATATACAGGGAACCTGAGAAGCAGTTTCTACAGAAAGGAGAACATTCTTAACCTTACGAACACTTTCTTTCTATGGCTTGTTTAACATACTTATTTAATGGTCTCATATTCTTTATGAATATAGGTATAATTATCTTATGTTTTCATTTTGTTAATCAATACTTAACATTTTTTAAAGTGATGCGTTCTTGTGTTTTATTTTATTTTCTTTTCACCTCTTATTTTTACTTTTTAATATTTGCTACATCTTCCATGCATTTTGACTCATTTTTTATGTTTTATATGCTGTATTTTATGATGACTGTAGGTGATGTTCAAGATTGAAGGTGCTAGAAGTTAATACTTATGTTAAATTTAATGCATATCATTCTCCAAATAAATTGTTTGACTGTTGAAGCTCTCAGATAAAAGCTAAAGTGACGTACTTATTTCGTACATCACATCAACTTGTTTTGCATGCCACTGTCATCCTGCCTGAAGTTGTGCAAGATTAGATTGAAACCAGGCAAAGCAAACAGGACAGGTATGTTGCTGTCACTTTGAACTGAGTGTACCATATTGACTCTTCTGTCAGATATGCTTAAACTGAAAAATAAGCAGTGCTTGCGGTCTTGGTCACCTCCCAGCCACACTCAATAGCTGTGGTAGCATTTACTGCTCTGTAAAATTGACCAGCCTCCACAGCCTACCCACTTTGTTATTAATATAATTGTGAATTTAGTCATTCCTTAGCTCTTGGATTGAGTTCAGATTTGTGTAATTTCCATTACATATTGAACCACCTTCTCCTACTCATCAGCCCTCACTGCTGTTGCTGATGGCCTGGTTAGAATCACCCCTCTAAAAGGACTCAGTCCAGCAAAGACAGCTCTAACTGAACACATTCTTTGGCCCTTCACTAACATGTGGCTTTGTTTTGAGCTGCCCTGCATGTTGTCACTGATAGAAGTAGTTATTTGATTCTGAATTGTCAAGTTACCAAGAGCAGTTTTTCAAAAGAGAAAGTTTTCTTTGGATTTAGATTCCCTAAGACCTTGCTTTTTGGAGGTTTTTTTTTTTTTTTTTTTTTCCCCCCCACATTAGGAGGATATCTTGTCTACTTCTGTGTAGCTATTTTTAGTACAGCTGGGGAATCTGTGGGTCATTGTGTCATATTCTCTCAGCTTAATCTGCTGTTATGCTAATGAGGCTTGTGGCACTGGGCTTTTGCTTCACTTTGCCATATTGTCACTTCTGCAGCAGAAGCCAAAGGTGACTTTATCCACTTCAACTGTGATGCTTTTTAAGCACATTTTGCTTTTCCTGTGAGGTAGCCCCAGAACTCTGCAAGTCAGACTGTCTCAATCTCCTCATAAAGCATGGATTTGCATCCTCCAAATTATTCTTCCTACTGTCCAGCAAAGTGCTACAAAGCTTGTCTAAACTTAGTAGAAAGTAGAAATGTTTTTTTATAGACTCATAGAATGCTATGGATTGGAGTGGACCTTAAAGATCATCTAGATCCAACTGCTCTGCCATGCACAGAGACATCTTCCACTAGATCAGGTCGTTCAAAGCCCAATACAGCCTGGCCTTAAGCACTTCCAGGGATGTAAAGACTTACATGGAGACTTTGGATGTCTGGAGAAACTGAAATAAGAAGACACTGATAGGTAAGTACTTATGTATATACACATCTATTCCCTTTTCTTATGAGATAATTATATTTCATATTGTGTCAGGATCTTACCTCTGAAGGACTCCAGTGATTTGTAATCATGGGTGTATTCTGACTGTTTCTGTATCTTCTTTTTTCCCTCTGGAAAATTGAGCTAACGAGAGAGAGGAGCAAGATTTGGAAACTCTGCTTCTTGTGCCTACTCTGTATGCTTTTGCTGACCCTGTGAATACAAACTAGCCAGAGCCCTACTAATTTGTTCAGTGTTTGCTTGGGTTGCACTTACACCACAAAATATAGCTCATCTCTGCTAAGTTTAGGTACAGTCTATTCTCATCACCTCAGTTTTTCTAAAGTGATGCAGTGAGAGATGCCACTTTCCTACAAGCTAAATGCAATCAAAACCTAGGGGGTTTGTAGTCTAGTTTTTGCTCCAACTTTTGCATCTTCTGAACTAAAGGAAGGATGTGCTCAACCCTGTCAAACAAACCTTTCAATCTTTTGATAGAGCTCCACATATTGTACTCTGGCTTTTACAGGGAACGGTTCAAGGTTTTAATCTTGATTGGCCTCTGAGAAGTACACAGAAGCCTTCAGGGTCCCCAGGCAGAGTCATGTTCTTTTCCTGTTTTCTCTCTGTGTCTCTCCAGTTTTTCTGAGCCTTGCATTTCGCATGGTTTGTCATTGAAAGCAGCGACAAAGGTGCTATTTGTCTTCTCCTACTCAAAGCGGGAGGAGAGCAGATGCTCGTAGGAATGGTGCTAATAATCTGCAGTAGGAATGGAAGTATGTCTAGTAGGAAAGATCCCTGGCTGACCATGTTTTCCACTGCTTTAGGGCACAACTACAGAATGCAGTGAAGAGAGTCATGCCAACTCTAAATGAGCCAAATCTGGAACTGCAAACTGTTTAGCTGTGTTGCACAGGAGGATGGTGAAGTTGCCAGGCCTGCAGATTCACAAAACTTGCTGTATCCTAAGGATTTGTCGTATAATCAAAGGAAATGGGATGTGTGTGGGGAATCCCAATAAAATGTTCTGGAAAATTTGTCAAAGCTTGCGTGTGTATGCACACCACAGATTCACAAACAGACAGAGAGACACTGCCATCCAGCTATGTCTGTAGTACTCTCCAGTCATTTCCTGCCTGGAACACTTTAAATGTGGTAGCCTTGTAATGATTTCAATTTAGTTTGAGGCTGCAAAATTAACTGGAAAGCTATCATCACATGTCTAGTAATAAATCTCCAATGCAATATACTTCTTAATTTCTGCAGTTGCCTTTAAGTTAAAAGTAAATAAAAGCAACTCCCTTTAAGCTCAGTTTCCCCTAAAATTGGAACCACTTGCAAGTGCACAAACAGAATGAATGTGTTTATGGCAGTCATGATAATTATGGAACACAAGATTAACCTGGCCAGGAAAGATAAATATCTTGGTATTCACTGCAGTGATAAAATAACTTTGGAATGCAGCCTGACACAGTGGCAGATAAAATTTGATTTTTCTAGCTATACATAGCTCACAACGGGCCTCTGTAATATTTGTTGAGTCTAAATGTCCTGAGAACCTCATGTTGTCTTTTTAGCATGGGCAGTTATTCTTTTGCAATATTTTGTGGGAAAAGCCTAAACTTTTAATGCCAAAAATAGGTAAAAATCTTTGAAAGATGCTAGAAAAGAAAAAAAAATACTAGATTGAGCTGTTGAACATGGGGTTTTTTTAAGTGTGAATTAGAGCTTTCAGAAAGGCCATGTATTCCAGATCTGTCTGTCTAAATAATCAAGTTGTATGGGTATTGTGTAACATGCAAGGTTTAGAAAAAAGGTAAGTGTAGTTCTTCCAGGAGGGAAGATCAGATCTGTCTAGCTGTGGTTGACTGCCAAAAAATAAAAAAAGCTAAATATATATAATTTGTAAAGGAAAACAGTGTTATCTTCTCTCTATATTGTGGGTGCAAGTAAGATGATATGATGGTGGAGAAGTCCGAATAGTCACTTAATATCTTCTGGTCTGAGTTTTCTATGTCATCAGAGTACTATTGAAAAATATCTGCTCTCTGTTAGTTCCCAGTGATGTCCTCTATATATGGAGAGAAGTGTCACAGTCACATTTATTCATTTTCTTAAGTAAATAAAAGCCTTTCAACAGTTTCCTCTTGAAGGGAAGTCTTTAGTAATTTTACTAAGTTCTAGAATATTTACCTCAAGTCTTCGGTGTCCCACCCCTATTTGCAGGGAGTCCCTGGTGCTGAATTTGTGTTCTGTAATACACTCTTCTTTTTTCTTCTGAGGTGAAGAACATGGATTTGAACTACACATGCAGGAAGGGGGCTCATGCAGCACTGTTCTCTTTTCCTGTGCTCTGCCAGCCTCTTCCTGTTTGAATCAGAGAATTTTAGACCAGGGAGGACCATTAGATCATTCCATCTGACCTTCTGTAAAAACCAGATCATTACAGTTTGCACAGGTACCCCTTTGTTGAGCCTGGTAGCTTCTCTTTGCCCAAAGCATAGCTCTCAGAAAGACACCCAGGAAGGCAGCAGCAACTGCTGTGTGCATTTCTGCTCTTGGCAGTGTGGTTGCACTGGTTAATCACCCTTTCTAAACAAACACGCCTTCTGTAGCTGAAAACTTGCCTCAGTCTTTCAGCTCATTCAGCTGGCACACTCTGCTACCTGTCACTACAGAGCTCCTCATTCTTAATTTTTAGCTTCACTTTGCTTGGCTTCATCCATTCATTGACTTTGTCAATCGATGTGTTGTTTGATGACTGTGATTTCAGCATGCTCTTGGCCAACATTTTTCTGTGATCTCTCCATGAGTACGTTTCTCAAATGTCTTCACTTTATAAATGTGTATTTCCCTGGTTCCTATCCCTTTACAATGGATTACTTCTCCTCCTCTTGCATTCACTGTGTGTTAGCTACACAGTGAGTGGTGCCCTACACCTCCTCTTCAGCTGTGCATAAAAACACTTCTAATTATAATAAAATAAAAGACCTCATATTTGAGACATGCTTTTGTAACTGGTACTTGAAAACAATTTTTCATCAAGACACTGTGACCCGTAACTAAGTGATTGAAGTGATTAGAAACAACTCTATTTCGTAGCTGTTTTTTTATTTTGAGGAGAGAATGGAAGGGTTTATGATGACAGAAAATCTGAATTATCGTATTTCTTAAATAATGGTACAATCCCTAAAAGCACAAAGAGATGTTTTTTTCAGAAAGTTAAGCTTGAGGTATGGGTCTTGGATTAACAGCCCAGTTGTCTTCCTGGCCTCTTCCAGCGTTGATCTGCACATCAGCCCAAGGCTCCCTCCACCTTTTGAGGTGTATTGAAGTCATTATGCTTTTGAACTACATTCATACACACACAGACAAATCTGGAAGTCTCTTATATTGGTATTTTTTTGTCATTACATGTATTAAACAATGCTTTTTTATTTCTTGTTGCTACAACTCGTTGTAGAAGTATGGCTTTTTGAAATAGTTTCCTTCAACCTCAGAAGATTATCTGAAGCTCTGTGTGTACTCACTCACTACTGATGCCCACTGCATCCTGTGCATCTTTCCTTAAATTCATTGTTTCTCCCGCATCCCAACTGTAAATGAAAGATGAGAAGGGTATGGGTGATCTGTTTTGGTTATAGACCTGGTTCCTGAATCTTTAAGCTTATTTTAGCATCCCAGCATCTATGTTTCAAGTGTTAACAGAGTTCTATTAGTAATTAAAAATATTTTATTATCAACTAAACCCCCCTCCCCCCCCTTCTTGTTACTATAATAAACAGCTTTGCTGACTAGTACTTACTCTAATGATTTAGCACTTAATTTAAGAAAGGCTGGCAAATCATTTCACTGATTTCTGGGAGCTTAAGGACCAACAGAGTTAACAGCATTATTGTTTGCTTTCCTTCTTCAAGAATTTGTTCTGATGCTGGATACTGCCTTAACCAGACTTTGGAGACCAAAGTTTTCTTGCTGCTGCTCAGAGCTCATGTTGATACTTGAATCAGCAAAACTCCTGAGCATATGAAAATTCAGTGTATGCACTGAGCTTTGAGTTGAGTGCACACCCGTTTTTGAGAAGAAATCATTGTGCTGAGGCAGTTAGGCTCATGGAGTTTGTAAAACCTACACAACAAAGGTGTTGTTCTTATTTATAAGCTTTACAGGATCCAATTCAGCATTATTTTTTTTATTCATATGCTCAATTTTCCAAATAATTTTCATGCCTTTTGTGTTTAGAGGGTCATAATTCAGTATGATTCTTTGATTCAATGGTCAAAATGTGCTCAAAAGTTATTTAAGCAATCAGGATGCTTGGAAGTGTTAACAGAGCCACTTGTGCATCTTTTACAGTATGTGTGTGGAAGTCCTTCTGTTTTAAAAATACTTTTCCAAATTTTGTTCTTGTTAAAGAGGGTGTCACCTCAGCAAGGTTTCACCTGTGAAACTCTGAACGGAGTTGGGGCACATTAACACAGAAACAGCTCACCAAGATTCTAGAAGTGATTTAAATCTTACTGCAGGTACTGTGTGATATTGAAGCTGACAGGTTATTCATTTTTAACAAGATTAATCAAGTGGGGTTTTTTTTTTAATTATTCTATTTTTAGAGAAAAGATAGGAATGCTGCCATTCAGCAGTCTTTGTTAGAAGGTCGGAAATTTCTCTGGACATAAGCCTCTGCTGCTGAAGACACTGCTGAAGACAAATACTGTTTGGGAGAAACTTAGAAAAAAGCCTATTAATATGCCATCAAGCCTCTCACTTCCCCATAGGCTTTTGAGGCCCCTGTTGAGCTTTAGCATGGTTATTACCAATAACCTCAGCCTCTTCCTGTGTTGTATTTTGCAGACAGTCACGAGCTCCCTTTTCAGTACTCTGAGTGCAGATTTGTTTACTCTGACGAAGCTCCAGATGCACTAAAACCTGGGCATGCTAACACAGGGATAAATAGATCTTACTAGGCTTAGTACCATGGCTTTAACACCTTTTTTTTCTTTCAACTGGCTTTGTAGTTTAGTGGCTCAGATACTCACCAGGCCCATACAAGTTGTGTTTGGCTGAGAGCATTGGCAGAACAAGTTTATATGTGCCTGGAGAGCAGGCAGGGGGTTGTGTTTGCCTTGGAAAACCTTGCTGATACACCTCAAGAAAGTGAATTTCCTTGAGCTCTGCCTGTCAGCACTAAGGAAAAAGTAATTCAAAAACAGGCCCACTGACTGCAAAGGCCAGTGGAGTTAATTCCTGAAAATTAGTTCTTGTTGGAGAAGAGAACTGGAAATTTTCCCTAATGATAAGTGATTTTAAAAGGGAAAATGGGACAAAGAAGACAGAAGATCGAGAGGTGTGGGCAGGTGGAGAAAAACTAAAAGTAAAGCAAAGAAAAAGGTGAGAGTGACAGAGAGATGGACAAGGGTTATCTTTTGAGTCGTAGGCATAACATGCTTCTGGAAAATCTGCCTCTGGGAATATTGAGATCCATGCAGAAGCCTACACCTTGGTAAAGTCTGTGAATTTCAAGCTTTAAAGGCATAGAGAAAAGTGTCATATTTCAGATTGCCTCAAAGTCCCAGCTGAGTAAAACCATTTAGTGACTATTTCAGGTAATAGGAGTGTCTCAAATGATTTCCACCTACAAAATGCCACCAAATGGAGAGTTTCTCTTTAATAACTCATCTTCCTTTAACTGCAGCTGCTCCAGGGGCCAGATATAGAATGACTACATTATAAATATCAGGTTCCAGGGTAGACCAATGGTAAGCTAAAATGTCAGCTTGCCTAGTGCAAACATTTGACATATGTTGAGCGGAATAGGGAGTAATGAGGTTGGAGACTCTCTCTTTGCTCCTGGTCATCTCTCTTTAGAATATTTTTCTGAGTACACGTTTGACAGGGACTCGATGCCTGGTACCATTTCATCTCCTCTGTTCAGAAAACATTCGCCAACTTAATGTGCAGGGAGCTGAGCTGCTAATGCTCTGTATGAGCTTGCTCATGGCTGGACTGTCAAGATGATTCTGCTTTGGCTTTAATGAACTAGATGTGAGACCAATTACACCCTGTAAAAGATGTAATGGTTAATTAAACCACTGCAGTTGGTCAAAGCTGAAGTCTACTGGAATACTAGGTGTGTATCTGGAAGCAAAGTGAGATTGAAACACAAGAGTTCTTTCTCTTCCTAGGTACTTTCCTTTATTATGTCCAGATGAGATGAGAAACTGAATAAATTCAAGAACATTTCCTTTTTAAGAGACAGGGAGTTTACTTAATGATTCCAAACCTGCCCCTTTCATTCCTGTTTCTAATGCACCATCAATTTCACCTTTCTCACATCAAAGAAGAGATGAAAATGGCCCCCCGCAGAGAATGTGAACGCTGCTCTAATAGTGCTAAGCAGTGAGAGGTTGATTTTCCGTTTAATACTTGGCCTGTAAGCAGCAACTGCCTGATTTCTGCCCCTTTCCACCACCTTCTCTCTCTGGGGTGTGGGTGACCGTGGCAGTGCTGCAGCCCTACGTTTGCCTGGCATGTTTGGCTACTGCACACGCTGCAGTGGCTGGATGCCAAGTGGAGAGAGTGGGAGCTGCACTACCTCATTTTAGCTAGTTGGTATTCCTGGTGTCCCAGCTATGCTGTGCCTGGAGGACTCATGCTAACGCCTTGTCTCATGGGAGTATTGAGGCTCTCTCTTGGTTGTGAGTTCCTCTCAGCCTGGTGGCCTGGTGTCACAGGAGCTCATCAAATCTGTTAAAAAAAGGGGCTGGGCTCTAGAGGCATCCTCCTCCAGTGGAGCTCAGAGCACCCCTGCCCAGCTGGAAGGAGAGGGGCACTGCCACAGCAGCCCAGAACAGGCAGAGGTGCGCTAACACCAGAGGGAGAGACAGATCCCACCTGGCTCTGGGCACTTCCACTGGGAAGTGGTCAGGAGCAAGAGGTGCCATGGGACCATCTCTGGGAGCTCTCTTGCTCTCAGTCCTGGGAGCAGCAGCAGGAGCACTGCCACTGCCTGACAGAGAGCTGCCTGGGATGGCTCAGGCCAAATGGCTGTGCCAGAGAAGTTTCTGCATAGCTTCTAAACTCTGGGGAAATCATCCACTGTGTGATTCTATGTCTCTCAAAACACCAGGACTGCATAAGAGGGGGAAAACGAGAGACAGAGGGAAAGCAGAAGATGTAGGAATGGCAGCCGGGGAAAAATGGGTCTGTGTGTTCACATGCACTCTGCCTGTATGGGGAAAACAAAATCTTTCAATCTGTAATTACAGATGAAGCATTTAAAGGGCATATCATTAAATGCCTCTGTTTTCAAAGAACCACTTCGAAGCTCATGAGCAGAGAGGTAAGTATTTAACTGTAGGTTGTAAATTATTCTAGGCATGATGAGTACCCCTGAAAACAAACAAAAAAAAAGCCCCACCACAGAACAAAACCAAACACTAAATCTAGTAACACCTGGTTGTTTTCCAAGCACAATCTTTCAATAGCTGCTTGAGACAAGAAGGAAAAAATTCAGTCTCAAAACAGCCACTTACAACTACTGCATGTAACATCTATGCTCTACCAGCTAGGGCTGGTAGTTCTTGATTCTCATTAGTATAAATGCCCCTCCCCTGCCACAGGGAATGAGTGATAATTTATTTTGATACAAGCTAGCATTAGTTTTATTTAGCCTGTAAGTGAATGATGCTTTCAAAAAAACACCATAGAAACAGGTGGTTTTTTTTTTTTTCAGATGAGAAACTAATTTTCTTTTTGCATATTGTACATTTGAGGAAATTGAAATGTTCCATCAAAAATGAATAAATTAATAAAATCTCATAAGAAATTGTTTAATAGACCATTATGTGTCTTCATAGCATTATCATTTCTTCGTTTTTTGGCTTTATTTGTATTTTTTTCTCTTCAGCAGTAGCATTAATTTTCAATCCCTTCTGCTCTATGTGGGCAGTTGTCCAGTGACCTGAAAACTGAGATGTGTTACAGATTTTGCACAATTACTGTTTATGCTT
>VXAC01006739.1:240015-254681 GCA_013399225.1 Rhipidura dahli
GGATATTACTTCAGGAGTTGACGTAATGTAATGTTTTACTTTTATATATGTGTGTGTATTTATAATTCACACACCCACTCTACGTATGCATGTGTGTCTGCATCTTGTCTTCTGTAAATAATTAGACATGAAGCTTGTATTCAAGAAAATAACAGTCTGGTGAGTGAGAGCAGGGACTGAGGTAAACTGTATTTGTAGAAACTTGGTTTTGTCTTTATGCCTTTGTGAGATGAGGTTGTCCTCTGCTGGCAGCCAGGTTGGGGTATCCATTTCCCCTGAATGTTTGTAGTTGCTTGCATGAAGGAGAGCTTGTGGCTTGAGCAGGATTTCACTTGGCTGATGCAGTGTCCTGTGACAGTCAGTATTTTAAGATACCTGTGATGTTGAGGAATTTTAGCAGTTTTGGCACCAATAGACAGCTTGTGGCTAAAACATATAAGCTCGCTGGGAGCAGTTAGGGACTTGGCCTCTAATATATGAAGATACTGAGTCCTGTTTATTGTGTAAAAACACCTCCCACACCACCAAGCCCCCATATCAACCAGTCAGTCAGTCACCATGTGGATGAGGACTCTGCATCTGAGAGTGTGTCACTGCCACTCATTGGGGGTTTGCCTTCAGAAGACCTGCAGAGCACAGAGCTTGCCCAGAAGGATTGTTTGTAAGTTTAAGTTGTGATAGGGCCAAAATGTATAGCAAATGAAGCTATGCAGCTTCAATTTATTTGTGTAAGAACTGTAAATGTAAGCAGAGAAAAAGTAAAATATTTATCAAATAATGAATTATGTAGATCCTGCTGATATTACTAAATTACAAGCAGCAGAATAGTTTTTATAAAAAAATGAATAAATATTAAAAAGTTTCACTTTGATTTTATATGAGATTACAGAAGGCCTCATGTGATGAACTACTGTTGTTTACTTGTGTTCTGATGGTATTCTTCCTCCTTTAGCCTAAGTTTTCCTAATATAAACAGTCTACATACCTAATACATGGGTTCTTTAATTTGTGATG
Organism: Rhipidura dahli; assembly: GCA_013399225.1. NCBI lineage: Eukaryota > Metazoa > Chordata > Aves > Passeriformes > Rhipiduridae > Rhipidura > Rhipidura dahli. Next base: position 241,030 of record VXAC01006739.1, read on the forward strand.
ATTTGATTATTCAAAATTTTTTTTCTTTTTCCAGCTGTTTCTGGATGCTTAAATATTGACCAAGAGGGTTTTTTGCCGAATTTTTCTTTTGTTGCCACATGAGCCTCATTATAAATAATACATTTTTTGTTTCCATATGTCTAAGACGTTTAGAAGTAAACCTCTTTTTTTGCAGTAGTAGCTGAGAACACAAACATGCAGCCCCCACTTTGTTAGATGTTCTTTTATCAGAAACCCAACTGTTTGATTAGTTCTATTTAGAAGATGCTGGAGGCTCTGATGCTCTGTGAACACCTCTCTGCTCCTTAATGAACACTTCTGAATCCTCCAGCAACACAAAATCAAAGTCTTATTGTCTAAGCTGGTATGGGTAGCTCTGTCAAAGGGGAACTCATTTGCTGTGCTCAAGCTGACTTTAATTTGTTGGATGACAGAGGTCCCCCTCTTCATGAGATTCCATCTTTATAGCATAAGCTTATTCCTCTCACCTGAAATTGCTTTTTGGAGTTGTTCACTTGAATCACAGACAGGAAGGACATAAGGATATATAAGAGATTATTTGCCATGTAAGTTGTGTCAGCACGTGAATCCTGTAGCACCAGTGGCACCTCTGCTGTCACACTGATAACAGCAAAGGCAAGCCTGGTCTGTGATAAGGGACTGTGACCACACAGCAGGAGCACCCACGTTACACACATGGTTTCAGTTTCATCTTGGTGTAGACTTTGCTTCTAAGGTAAATAAACCCCAATGTTATCTCCGGTAGCCCAGATGTAGACAGAAGGCAAAGCCTTGCTTTGATGCACCTGACTCAGTACAGAATAGTTAATGAATTTTCCTACATAAAGGCAAGGCATGGATGGGCAATTAGGTGTGATGATTAAGTAATTCTGTAACCTTCCTTACCCTTTTAAACAGTGTGAAGAAAAAAGGTTGCATTAGAAAGCAGAATAGAAATTGGTCTGGTGCACACAAAAGCTAATTTGTAAGGACAGGGGGAAAAAAATTGTGCCACTCAAACACTCTGCCTGTATTTAGAAAATGAGATCAGCAGAGGATTCAGACAGAGTGACTTAAAGAGGCAACAACATTTACAACAGTTAATTCACAAGTACTTGGTAGAACATACACAACTAAAATAAACTACTAATATAAATTTACAGAAGTTAGTCAGAAAAACTGCTCCTTTTTTCTCTTCCTATATCCAAAATACCTGACAATGCCAGCATCACACAGGTGTTTTGAGTTTTTTACGTTAAAGAAGGAACTGAGGTAGTTAAGAAATTGGCTGATATTGTTCACTTCTGTAATGGATAAATCATGACAGGAAAACAGTACATGTGAGTTATTGGATGCAGTATTTATATGAGCCCTACAGGGCAAAATGAAGAAAATATGCACATTAACAAACAGTTTAATACCCAGGAAGTCCAAAATAAACTGACTCCATAGAAACCCTTGAATGAGTAGAGATAAATATAACTTTAATTCCTTATTTGGCTAATTCTACAATGCTTTATGAGATTAACCTGTTACTGTGTATTTGGGTGATTAACCTGTTATACATAGTAATTAGCCTTTTAGTTATCGTGTCTGTAAATCATTTTTCACTACATGCTTGCTCCAGGCTTGTAGACAGAAAAGCAAACTGGTCTTTCATGCATATCCCCAGATTTGGCTCCCCTTATAATTCTTCCTCTGTCCTCTGGTTCTGAAGCTGCTCTCAGTTTTGGCTTAATTTCCATCCCAATCTTTTGTGCTTTTGTCATTCTCTCCTATGACTCATGCAGCTCTTTGCTCAGATGTGCAGATTATCTGAGATATTTTCTTCTTCTTCAGCTTAATTATTTTTAATAGTGCTTTCAGGTCACATTGAGTGAAATTAAATATTAAGTTTCAATCTACTATTAAGCAATTTTTATAATTTTTGGATATTAAAGACATTAATTTAAACATTAGCTAAAGGTAGACTCTTTCAATGAGACTTGACTTTTTTATTGAAAAAGCAAGTGTTACATATTTGTTATGTTTCCTTTCTGAATCTGGATATTTCTTCAGAACATGGATGATGTTTTATGGTTTCTCTTTTCATGTAACAGCTGTGTCCAGGATACTTAGCAAGATATTATGTGTCATCCACAGCATTTTGTTATGTGCTGAAGTTCTGTTGTAAAACTGGCATTTCCATTAGTAGATCAGCATGTTTTAGTTGTCAGATGCCTATTACAATTATTTTATCACTTTTTTTTTTCCCAGAAGAGTAATCGCTTTCTCATTGATCTGGACATACAACTGATAGATGGATATAGGGATGGGCTGTAAGCAGCAGGCTCCAACTGCATTAGGTTGATGTATCAGGCAGCTTCCAGCTGGGTGTGATAGGAAGATTACAGGGCTCCAACTGTATCTCTGTACAACTCAAAGTAAACCATGTAAAATCCATCTGAAAGATCCAGCACTGAATCCTCTAGAACTTCCCGTTGCAGCAGATGCAGGAAGTACTGAAACAGGAACCTTAATTTTCAAATACAGCGAGGTTCAGCTCACCATCAGCTTTCGTACTGTAAAAAAATCTGTAGGTACAGATCTTTGAGACAAAAATAATGAATTAAATTACCCAGAAAAACTTCCCCACTTTGTTTCCAGATCCACAAGTTATTTTCCTTAATAATAGTGACAACAGGTGATGTTGATAACAGCAAAATTGCCCAAGGAAGCGTGAAGTGCCACAGTGTTCCCATCTTACTCTTGACTCTCTTTTGTTTGCCACCTGCAGCCTCTGTCCAGAAGTAACCCCAAACACAGGTTTATCTTTTAAAAAGCCAGATGGTTACAAGCAAGTGGTGACAAGTCTTCTGGCCTCTTTTATATCCTTTATAAAATACTATTTTCAGTGACTATATTTAGTATAAACTCTATCTGCTCATGTGACACATGTAAAAATTACACCACCAGTATATAAATTATTTTCCTTCTGTATTTCCAGTCAAGTATTAGGAGATATTTATGCAGCATAATTTAATGTTTGTAGGGACAAAATTTTGTAATTGGATACCAGTCACTGAAGATTGGTCAAAGAAAAACCAATACAAATACTGATTAGTTTTCAAGTGTTAGAATGACTTAAAGATTTGGTTTTTCTTCCCAGACAAACTTGTATTTCATCTTGACTTCAGGACCTAGCTTCACTGATGACTCTGGCACAGTCTCATACAATTAATTTTATTTGGAATTAAAATGGTAAAAAGTTCAGAATGAGCCCACATCTCCACATTTGTGGCACAAAAATAGCAGACTTAGCATAATATTATTTTTTCTCATTTTTCCTTTTCCATAGATCTGTCCTTTTGCAGTCTTTGCTTGAGACTGTACTGTTTACTGATTCACTAACAAATACAGATTCCTGGTTTATTTGAGGCTCTGAGAAAGACAAGGCAGTGTAATATATGCAACAGAGGCATGTGTGTAGTGTAGTTAATCTGTTTGTAAAGGTTTGGGGGTTTTATGATAAACAACATTTTTGTTAAATTAGCACTGCAGTGGTTTAATGTAAAGAATTCTGTAAAATCCAGTAAATAGTTAGAAGATCTGGGAGAACAGATCTGAGCTTGGCAGGATCCCATGGGAAGATGCCCTGGAGGGCAGAGGGGCTCAGAGCACAAGGACAGCCCTTCCCAACCTGCAGGAAATCAAGCAGTTGTGACAGGAAGTCAGCATAAGCAGGGCTCACATATAGAAACAAGTGTACTAAAGGGGGTAGAACTTGTGGGCTCCTCAGGAGGAGCCTAGATGGATTGTCCAAGATGAATGGATGGAGAAGGGTTGTAGGAAAGCCACAACTTGGCTGAAGCTGAAACTGGGAAGGATGTGAGGACCAGAGTACAAGTTTCTGTATACAGCCTTCAGCAAAAGGAAGGCAAAGGGAAATGTGAGCCCAGCCCACAGAGGAGCAGGGGATGTGTTGACTGGCTGGTTACCTCCGATTTTTCTGTGTCCTCCTGTTTTTTCCTGTTAAATTCTGCCCTTAGGCCAGCCTCTGAGCCAAGTGGCAGAGCTTGGGGGAGTGAAGAGTTACCTACAGTAGAGGAAGATCAAGACTGATGGCTTTTAGGCCAGCTGGACATCCCCAGGTCTGATGGACCAGGCAGGCTGCACCAGAGATGGGGGAGGCTTACAGGGGTCACTGTGAGGCTACTCAGTGTCACCTTCAAAATGGCTCACAATGACAGGAAAGAGGCAAGTATTGTTTCTAGCCTCCAGAAGGACAAGGAAGAGGATCTAGGGGAGGTTATGCAACAGATCCTCCTGGAAACCATTTCCAAACACAAAGATCAAGGAGGTGATTTGTAACAGCCAGCATGGAGTTACCATGAGCAAGATGACCTTTTGGGTTGCCTTCTCTCATGGGTTGTCTGGCTCTGTGGGTAAGGGGAGAGCAGGTGATGTTGCCTACCTCTGAATTTAGCAAGGCCTCTGACCTTGTCTTTTCCATAGTTTCCACCCAGAGAGACTGGTAAAATAAGAGCTGGATTAAAAGATGGGTGAGAAATTGCTGAGAGGGATCAGAGGACATTTTGTTGCTGCGCCTGATGGGGAGGTGCTAAACAGGCAGAGCCGGGCTCCCTCATGGGTCATATGGCAAAAGGATGAGAGGCACCAGACATGAGCTACAATGCAGGAGATGCAGCTCAGGGGTGAGGGAAATGCTTTTCACTGTGAAGGTACCCAAACAGAGGGGAGGAGGCCCAGAGAGGCTGTTGGGATCCCCTCCCTTGGCCCTGTGCAACCTGCTGCAGCTGATGCTGCTTTAAATAGGTCCCTTCCAACCTGAGTCAGTGTCCTCATCCATTTCAAGGAGTACTGAGCCTTTACTTCCCTGCAGATGTGCAGTGGTGTAAAGGAACACAACAGAGTGTAGTATCATTTTAAGAATTAGTTTTAAAGAACAGGTGAAGATGCTGTCTGTGCTGAGAGGCAGCAGACCAGCCCCGAGTCCTAGAATGACCCGTGTGAGTAGGTATTACTTGACCTGCATATAAACCTGCCTGAGACAACCGCATCATTCCCCCTGTGTAAACACACACAGTTTCTCACCAGGTAATTCGGGCTGGGTTTGTTAAGGTGAAGGAAAAACTGAGAAGGGGAGGATGAAAGCTGAGGGCTGCAGCAGTGATGTCACCACCTTTCCTCCCAGTGGCATTCACAGCCAAGGTACTGAAATTCAGAAAAAAGGCCATTTACTGAATCTTCTTCTATACATTTTTAGTAAGTGAGATTGAAACTTTAGACTTCTGTGAAAACTGAGCTAATTTAGTGTGCTTTGAATAAATATCTGATGAGACTGTTGTTCCAGACTACTGTAATTGCAAAGAAAGAGGAAAAGACTTGTAAATGTAGTAAAAATGAACAAGCTTCCAGTATCCATGCACCTAATTTTCTTATTCCTGGAATGCTGCCTCAAGCCTTCCCAGAATAAAACAACCATTATTTCTGAAGCTATAGCTGAATTGAAAGAATATTTTGCCTTGCAACTATTTTGAGAATTCAGTTCATCCAAATGAAAAAAAAAATAAAAAAATAAAAACCCACGCAAAACCTAACAACTAAATAGCAGGTTTTGTAAAGTATCTAAAGTTGATTTTCAGATGTGTGTCTAGGGAATAACAAGAAATTTAGATGTCTGAAGCAATTAGTGTATTTAAAAAAGGTTAATTTCTTTTGTATAAATGTGAAATACTCATTCAGTCATAAAGGACTTGCAACCCAGTTTTGCTGCTTTGTGCGAGTAAACATTTCCCAAGCTGCGCAGTCTTTAGAAGTGAACTCAAACAAGTAAAAACTTTTGACTCTTTTGCTCTGTTAGTTTTTCTCTGAGCCTTCAATTGAGTACTTTATAAATTTTCTGAGGAAGATGTTATACTGTCTGGGGAGCAAGCAGTAAAAAGGCTAACTCAAAGCAAAACATTTAAAATAAATGTCAGTTTAGGTAAGATGCTTTAAAAGTGATATTTAAAATGAATGGGGTAACAATAAACATTTGAAATTTTTCAACAAAATCACAACAGTACCCACACTGAGGTCTCTAAGAGGAAATTTAATTTGTATTTGTTTCACTATAATTTCTGGCTAATTCCTAAGCACAAGAGAATTAGTTTCAGTGGAACAGTAAGAATGAAATATTAAAGTTTCATTCAGTTATCACGGGAGACTTAATTTGGCTCACATTCCGTTCTAAGGTGCTGCTCCTGCCCTTCTTTATCCTTTTAGTTGGTTCCAGTAGGGCTGAATAGTACATTGACTTTTCCTATTAGTAATTGCTGCAGTGCTAGTGTCCTGCATCCTGAGAACAGTTCTCAGAAATATCCCTTCTAGGTTGAGTGTAATTTTTCATATGGATAGCTATTTATGTGGAGAAGCATTCAAACTTGAGGCTCAAGTGTTTTCCAGGGAAATAATTCTCTGTCATAGCTTGTAACTATTTAAGGTTTTTAATCATACTGAGATAAATTGAGTGAACAAAAATAATTTGCTTTCAATCCTAAATTATTGCTGCTCTAGTGAGCACTAAGTTAGTGAGTTTGTTAGGTTGAAGACATAGGTATTTATTTGTATTTATGCTCCTAGAATGTTCATATTATGAAGAAACACTTTCTGTCATTCAGAAATTCTGTACCATCTCTGGCAGGACTCCAGGCAAACTTATAGAGTGCTTTTCAGACAAATATGATAGTAAACTAAAGCTGTCATATTAATTCATTTCAGTGCTGAGCAAACTAGTTCAGGCTCGATAAGGATCTATATTACATCTACTCTGAACCTGGGCCAATTCCTTATTTTTAGAATTGAAATCAATTTCAAATCTTGAGATCTTGAAACATTTTTCACTTCTGGCAGACCTGAAATTCTAAGTGGCCAGGTACCACCTGAGCCTAAGCTTGTAGTATTTTTACCCTTGAAAGTAGTAAAGATTTGTAAAGGAAAGGTTTTGGTGGTGTAGAGTATTTTGTTTATGGTTGAGGGGGTAGGGGTGTTTTATGTTGAGGTTCTTCTTGTTTGGTTGGCTTGTTTAGGATTTTTGAATGTGTGTGGGATTTTGGGTTCTTTTGGTTGGGTTTGGGTTTTTGTTTGGCTTTTTTATGCTGTTGGGTTTTGATTTGCTTTTGTTTTGGGTTAGTTTTCTTGTTTCATTGTTTTTTGGTTTTTGTTTTTTTTTTTTCTAAAAGATCTTTTTTGCCTTGGCAGTGAGAGCTAAAACTTCAGGTAGAACTTAACCAGCATCCTGGATAATTGCAAACATATGGCACTGCTCCTGTGGTTTATCTGAGATCAGATTGTTTTGTACCTGAAAGATTATCTTGTGTAGATGGAAGAAGTGTTTATCTTTTCTATTTGTAGTACACAAATGAGTTGTTCAAAACTACTTCTGTGCAGAATAGCTTCTACAAATCAGTTATAAATCATCCAGAGAAATAGTTGTAGCATATGTTTTCCTCTACATGTTGTAACTGAGAACCCCTCATAAACTCTGAAAACACTGGCCTTGAGAGACTGTTATAATTGCCTATGACAAGCATGCTTAAAATAGCAGATAATTTCCATACATTTCAAGCTGAAATAGGATTTGAGAGATTAGTATTTGTGAGTGATTAAGTGGTAGTTATGCATAGTGTGTGCCTGCCTATGTGTTTTGAGCAATATGAATTCAGTTCAAGACCTCACATGATGGACATGGTTGTGTTTATTTTACCATCTTGAAGGAGTCTCTTTCTGGTTTTGGTGCCTTCCCTGGCCTAAGCAAGTCTGCCTCCTCCAGCTGTTCCTCACAGGGCTTCTGCTCCTGCCAGACCATCCTGGAGCTCCCCTGGACACACTCCAGTTTCTCCTTGTCTCCTGCATTGGGTTTGTGTGGCAAAGCTTTGGTAGCAGGGGAGCCACAGAGATGGCTTCTGTGAGAAGCTGCCAGAAGCTTCCATGGTGCCTAAAAGAGCCAATGCCAGCTGGCTCCAGGATGGACCCTCCTCTGATCGAGGCCAAACCCATCAGGTACAGCGGCAGTACCTCGGGGATAATGCACTTCAAAGGGAAAGAATAGTTATTGCTCTGAAGCAGTTGCAACCAGAGAAGAGAGGAGTGAGAATCTATGAGAGCAGCAGCCCTGCAGCTACCAAAGTCCATGCAGAAGGAGAGGGAGCAGGTGCTCCAGGTGCCAGAGCTGTCTGTGTTGAAGACCATGGTGAGGCAGGTGTGGAGCTCCACGGTGGAGCAGGTATGTGCCTGTGGCCTATGGAATACTGCACACCAGAGCAGGTGGGTGCCCAAAGGAGGCTGTGACCCTTCAGGGACCCTGTATTGGAGCAGCCTGTTCCTGGTGACTGCATCCTGTTGGAGAGACCCACGGGGAGCAGCTTGTGAAGAGCTGCAGGCTGTGGGAAGGGCTTACACTGGAGAATGCTGTGAGGAAAAGGTGAAAACTGTGATCTGCAGAACATGGCACAGGGCTGAATGAAGGCTTATATTCTCTAATGTCCTCTAATGATGCAGCCTTTGCCTTAATAGAGATGCTGCTGTTTGGTTTTGCAGTTACAGTGGCCCTGTCTGTTCTGATATCTCAGCAGGGGAAGCAGATTGATTCATCAGGAGTTGATTTCTGAGACTGTAATTCTAAGTCTGTGGAAACCACTTTATTAAAAGCTAGTGGCATATCATACCCATCCTCTGGAGCACAGAGTTATTTTATGTTCAATCTTCTCAACAGTTAAAGGACTTTGGTTTCTCTCTGTTTTTATAGATAATGACCATGAGACTCACTTTTGTCAGATTGAAATAATAACTTCATTTACCATTTGCTATTCAGTAATAAATTGATTTGGGGAGGGGTGTCTAAAACATGCAGATTATTTCAATGCAAGATATATGTATTTGTGTGAGTCCAATACTTCGTGATCAAATGATGAAGGAAAAAGCACTCTGGAAGCCCTTGATTTTTAAAGTTCTGTTTCTATTTATAAGTTCTCTTAGGAAGGCACAGCCTAAGCAGAAAGACAAATTCAAATCACACTTTTTATGTAATAGTGCTCATTTCTCTGAGGATCTGAAATGCCCCATTCATCAGTTCTGTTATCTCTTGGCTTGATGAGCACTTAAAGATGAAACTTGCAGCTATCTTAATCTACTTTGAGACATAGCACTTTTGGATACGTAAATTAGAACCTGCGCTAACGCAAGCACATAATTTCTTGCACTGGCACAAAGCAGCCCTGATGAAGTTAGACATTTTTCTACTTCTTGTTAAACTAATTAATTTTTGAAACCCCATTTGTTGTGATTTTTTATTGTTTTTTCCCCTTCCTATCTGAAGATTAGGAGTCTAAAGGAAAAAAAGCCCACAAAACTATCCCAGAAGATTTTACCTGATGGATTGGACATTATAATCAATTTTCTGTGCCTATCGGGTGTTGCAAATGGATGAGAGAGGGACATTAATGGTGAGATAGTTGTGGAAATGAACAAATCACAAGTGCAATCAATCTCACTTGTGTCTTCAGGGAGGAGCAGACCGCAGGGCTTGGCATGAGCATGGCAGCCTGACACCTGAAGGTTGTTCAGTTTGACAAGTGAAGCCATGTGGTGGCAAGCTCGTAGCCCAGAAGGGTAACTGGGGTAGTTTGTGCCTCAGAGGTGGGGTCAGTGGCTGTGCAAGGCTGGGTGCTCTAGGGGTTGCACCCCAGGAACCTTCAGCCATGTGTGGCAGCCCACAGGGATGCTCCTCCTGAGATCCAGCCTGAGCCTCCTGGGTGTCTCTTTATGTCCCCTGTTCCTCACTCTCCCACCTTGCACCACCAGTTCAACACTCTTGACTTGATCTTAAGGATAGGAAGAGTATCAAGTGGAAATACTTGGGAAGAAAAGTGGAAACATGCTTATTGGTAATGAGAGGTAAAGAAACCTCAAAACTTCTATCAAAGCACTTACAGTTTGCACTGCTGCAGTGGTTTTATTCTGTGTGTTTATGACTGTGTTAGGATGTATTTGTTTTCATCAAAGATGGTGAGACCCAACAGATGTAGGAGGAAGATTAAATAGCAACAAAAAGCAGGAAAACAAAAGCCTTGTCTTAAAGTACATTTTCACATATGAAGCAATAATTTTGTTTGGAGGAAAAAAAAAGCCTCCTGTTCTGTACTACTACGTGAAAATGCTTATCAGTGCTTTCTATTTATAAGTGTAATGGGGTTTAAGCACCTGTTAAGGCTGATGTAAATGAGATTTTCTGATAAAGTGAAGCCAGGGGAAAACTGACTCTCTTCCAAGGTCCTCAAGAGATGTGTCTTACGGATGAGAGGGTTGGTCCTTTTCCCTCAAGATCCTCCTGTCCATCCCACCTAGGAAGACCCAGCTGAGCAACCCATGGTTCTCCCTGGCACCTGGGCAAACAATTGTTGGTGTCAGTCAGGAGCAAAGGTAGTGTGGCCCCTAGCATGGTGATTTTCAAATGTTAGAGGTGTTGGCATAAAATGCTGCATTGTGCAGATGTACAGAACAAGCAGCTTGTTGTGAAACAACTTTGGACAAGGAAGTCACTGCTGAAAGGGTTTCACCTCTGACTGATCTGACAGGATTTGTTTAGGCCCTGGTCTTGTCTGTGTTTGTTGACTCAATTCACAAAATCACACAGAATATGCGGATTTGCAAGGGATCCCACAGGGATCACTGAATCTAATTCTGAAGGGAATGGCCCATATGGAGACCAAACCCACGACTTGGCATTATTAGCAGCATACTATAAACAAAATGATTGTAAACTTCCTCAAGTTCAGGCCCCTTGTTGATTGGGGGAGAGTGCAGTCTTCTGCTTCTTATTACAGTTTTATAGATGGCACATGGTAGGTGTAGGCATGACACCGATTTTGCATAACTACATGCTTGGGTTTTATAAAAAATCATCTCTATGGTTCATCAATTTATTTCAAGAAACAATAGCAACTCCCACTTGCATTTTATAGAAAAATTAGATGAAACCTGGTTTTCGATCTTGAAGCTCAGAAAAATTTGAGTTATACAAAGCAGTAACATGAGCATAACTTGAACTCTTTAAGCGCGCAGACAACAGTTTGCAAAGCATTACCTGCATCTGAAAGCAATTAATTAAATTAAATGGAACAATGAACCACTTCTTGGAGCTGTACTCCCTGGTTTGTGACAAATTGGTTAAGTCAGTTGTATTAATGAGGTCAGCCTGTTCTGAGATACTTGATTCTAGAATTAGTAAGGTCCAAAGTTCTTGAAATAGGAGTTGCCATCTTCTGCTCAGAGGTCGTAAAAGCCCCATTGAGGCACCTTTAATATGAAGGGCTGTAAGGTTTTTAGTACAACACTTCAGCTTTTGACAGCATGCCATAATGGGTACCCATGAAGTGAGCAAAATGCAGGAATAATAAAAACCTGGGTTTCTGGCAAGAGTCAGAGGATTGAACTGTTTGCTGTTGTAGGAGAAGGTTGATGTATTTTGAAGCAATTGTAATTTTATGAACCTGATCTTATCTGAAGCTCATGGTACTGAAAGCATGTGGCCAGTCTGTGTGCAAAAGGAAAGGGGTGAGAAAAGTTCTCCATCCATAAGAAATTGTAAAATAGTGTAAATGAAAAATACATAGTTTAATATATTGTTGAATATATTGTTTAAATGTTTATGTCAACATTTAAAGTTTTTATTTTTTTTTTCAGAATGAGTTCAGAATCTAAAGGAACTTGGTCAGGTTATAGAAGTATTACTTTTGTCCCCTCCAGAGTGGAAACAAAGCCAGAAAACATATTTGGCACTTATTTGCTAGTGGCTAAGAAGGAAGAGCTCTATTTCTCTATAATCTTTTGAATTTCCTTTTGCTCCTTTCACATGACCCAAATGAAATTTGAAGGTTGCATGTCCCTGAGCTTTAGGAAAAGGAACTACTAATTTTAGTAATAATAAACCTTTTTGAGAAGTACAATTTATACTGTCTGAGAAAAGGCAAACTACATGAATATATCATCTATGCCTATTGACCTGTTCTAATAAATAAACTGTTGGTCTATCTGCAGCCTCTTCCTGAAAGTTAAGTAATGAATAATCAAATTAGTCCATTCCAAACCTCAGGTAGAAAGCTCTTTATTTCCAAAAGCAGCCAGCAAAAACCACACCAAACCCCAAACCTCTGTGTTTATGGTTTTACCCGAAAGTGATGTTGAGATAGCCATCTGTTATTCTGTGATTGAAGGGATGTGTACATTCTTGTAATTATGATAGCCTGGAGCTTTGCAATCCTTGCAGTTTGCATACAGGAGTTTTGTGGGGAGGGGGGAAATGGAAGAAAAGGTAATTGAATAAAGACATGCAACTCAATTCTGTGTACATGTATGTAATCTGTACACATCCAAGCACAGTGAAATCTCATTTAATTTGACTTGCATTAAAAAATATGTTCTAAATAGCTTTATGTAAATCAATGTGTCTTTAGTGTCCATGCCAGTAATTCTTTGACCTGAATCAGTTGACTAACACAGCATCAAGTCTCAGTTTATTGCTCTTCAGTTTTCATTTTCTTTTTTAAAGATTGACATCCTAATCCTTGGCTTTCATCTTTTTATCTTATGAATAAAAAGTGGGGAATAAGGTGAACATTGCTTTCACATCCATAGGCTCTGCTGTAGAAGCTAAACTGGACCATTTTGTTTTAAAACACTGAGTCTGAATCTGCTGTACCAGGGGAAGCTTGACAAAGCAGGGGCAATGGAGCTTACATTTGAAGAACTGGGCTGTTGTGTCACTAGTTAGGCCAATAGATGTCAATCTAAATCCTGTAGAGAAAAGCAAACTAATGAGTAAGAAACATATTATTGCTGTATGTTTGCCCTCCAGACCTGAAACATTTGTTGGTCTCAGGGAAAAAATAACTTCAGGAAACTCGACTTGAAATTTAATTTTAACTGTTTTCAAAGGTTGTGATGTTTTAAGAGATGATACTGTTTATCAGTCATAAAAAAAAATATGTGTAGCAAGTATTGTTGTGCCTTAGGCAGCTCACTTCTTGTCTTACTCGTCCAGAATGCTGAAAGAGTGCATGAAGAGAGCTAAATTACAGGGAACTGCTTTGTACAGTGTGACCAATAAATTACTTCTGTTGCATTAGCTACAGATACCTTTTGAGAAGGTACATTTGTGCAGTTTCTTTAATGATGATTTCTGTGTCATGTATAACAAAGCCCTTCCTAACTGCCTGCCTCTGGGGCAAGGAGCTGGCAGTGAGGACAGTGAGGAAAAGGGCCGGGACTGGCAGCCTGGAAGCCCCAGTGTGCAGGATGGTTCCTTTTCCTGGCCACTATGGCCTTCTGTGTCCTGCCTCAGGTTGTCCACTAGAAGCCATGGTCATGTGTCCTCATCAATTGCATATTGGTTTACCTGAAAACTGCCTGCCCTCCACAGAAAGGCTTAAAATATGGAAAATATAGTGCAAAAGCAAAATAAGCACAGTGCAGATGTTCCATGTTGTAACCACTGTAGGAGCTAGAAATATGGTTGTATATGATGGTTGCTATTTTAGGAAAAGGGGGTTTTTTTGTTTGTTTGCTTGAGGTTGTTGGTTTTTGGTTGTTTTTCTTTTTTTTTTTTTTTTTTT